>PVMI01001378.1:0-40591 GCA_008528875.1 Aulacorthum solani | reverse complement strand
TTTAATTAAATATTCAGAAAATAAAAGTTAATTTTAAGTTACTTAATACCTACAACATAAATTTAAATTTATAGTAACAAAATGTTATTGTAAAATGAACATATCCACAGCCAACATGTTATGTTTAAATGCTGCTGATTTCCAAAAGTAAAAAATTAATTGTTCCATATAAAATAATTTATACAAATATTTATGTTCTAAACTGGAAATGAAAATGTCTAAGAATAATAATACATAATTTGGTTACGAGTCTGATTTTCCAGTAACGGCCATATAAGGAACATAATCTATAGCCATAAGACACGCAAAGAGTGTCATTACCATTTTTGGTTTGACCTCAGTAATATCTTCTGGTAAAGCATACACTCTAGCACCAGTCTTTCTGGCCATTGATATCGCATACTTAGCATTTGCTAAATTATCCTAAAATAATAATTAAATTTAGTTAATATTGAAATGTTCATAAAGCAATTTTTGATCATTATTTTCACTAATAATATTACCTCAGCATCACCACCCTCTTTAACTACGTCATAATTAATAGTGCCTGGTTTTATTGCATCAATTAAATCAATAACAATTCGGCCATCCGATAATGCATGATCTTGGAACCCTCTCAAAGTTGAAGATTTATTGGCATTTTGTAACTTATTGTTTACCCAGGTAACAATTTCTTTTTCGATCATGGGACTTCCAGTTTTAGCAAGTTGAGTTAAGACTGATAAAGTATATGCACGCATCAGTTGCCAAATTAATGCTATAATAAAAAAACAGATAAAATTTGATAATCATTAGCTTAAAGTTATAGTAAGTATTAGATAGTTAAAAATGTTAGTACAACAGAGTTTGAAAACAGTAAACATTTCTTATTAATTCTATTGAGCACGGCAGATATACATTAAATTGCATTCAACCTTTAGATTCGCTGCATCCATTTGCATTGCACCTTATGTGGACTCTACACCCGCATGTATTGTCTCCATCTTACAAATGTAAAACATAGAAAAAATTCTTTCGAGCAAGAAAGAACCAAGAAGGTCTAAGTTTTAACCATGGACTAAGATAGAGATGATTGGAAAATGGTGGGAGGGTGACGAGAAGCGGGGCTGCCATTATCACGGTACCTTCTACCTTTTCCTACCGAGATTAGTACATAGCTAACATGCAAGCTATCTACTTGGTAAAATATCAACTATTTTTTGAATTTGGTTTTTGTTCTCAACATTTTCACCTATTTATTGTCATTCTTATCATCATTAATTTGTCCGCCTAACCACTAGGTAGTGTTAAGACCAGCTATATACTACAAAAAAGCACAGGTACTTTGTAACTGTTAAAAATTTACTCGTTTCCAGTCCTCCCTATCTTAGTCCGTGTTTATAACTAAGAAACCAAATTTTCAACATGAATAGAAGTGAATTTTAACTGTGTCAAAAGGTATTTATTTTTTCGATAAGACTAATATATGAAAAGTTATTTAAGTTTGAAAGAAATAAAAATATCAGATTTTTAAGGTATTATAACTTTTTTTTCTCATTAATAATATCAAACAAATAAAAATGTATGATACAGAAAATATTATCTTCTATATTGTGTTAACTTTTGGGGTCTCTACTTCTAAGTGGTTCTATCCCATGTAAAACAGTTTTTGTTATGCTGTATATTTTTAAGACTGAGACAATACATTCGGGTGAAGCATCCTCTGAATGCAGGATACAGCAGTTGAATGCAATAAGGCACTTCCAATATTAACAATATGATGGCTTATCTGTATGTTACAATATCAATACCGTTTGTTATCCTAAACAATTAAAGTTATGGTATAATCACAAAAAAATGTTAAACATGTTATAATGTCAATAACTTTGACCCATTTCTACTTTATACTTTACCAAAAATAAGTAATTGATTTTGCTAACCTAATGTAAGAGTTGCATTTCCATCGTTTAAATCTTGTCCAGCAATACCAACCAATGAAAACTTTAATTGACGACCCAACTCAACAGCATAGTTGCAATTTTCCAATTTTTCCATAAATTTCCGCAGTTTAGAAAATTTTCTATAAAATAAACATATTGATGTTTGAAATACTTATACTATATTATAATTGTACAAAAATAAATTAAGAGGATATCAATACACTACTGGTTAGCTTTCTGTGTGGACATTCACAGCATACCAAATTTGTTTTCAGCTGAACTAATCGTGTGCGGTTAGCTTTAATATTAAATTTAATTAATCTATCATCAAACTTTAAATTGAGAACATTTTTTGTATCTGTACATCAGTTTTATTAAAATATTTAACACTTTCAGCGATATAGGAGCATTTTTAAATTGTAATACTAAACACTCACTTGCATCAAAATTGAAACATCATAAAAAATCCAATTAACACAAATAATGTTCTTAACTTTAACTGGATAATAGATCAATTCAGTCTAATATTAAACTTAACAGAACAAGAATGGTTTGGCTCAATACAAAATTGCCATGTCGTGCATAAGTTACTGAGAGAAAACTAATGCGCTAACAACAAATTATTGATTTAATCTTAAGATTTCAAGCTAAGTTTATAATTATTTTACCTGTGCACTTTAGACCAATTAACAATTCCTGGTTTAATAATATCATACAATTGAAAAATAATGAGACCATCTGCTAAATCTGAATAAAGCCAATTAACATGAGGTGCAACGCCCATAGAATTCATCCAATTTCTGTAAGCTATAATAAAAATTAAAGAAATCATTATATAATACCAAAATGAAATAGAAAGACAAATAAACAGTAAATATAAACCAGTTTCAAACATAGTTCTTATAAAAAAATTAAGACTGACTTTTTTCTTCTCTCGTTTCTTCAATTGATTCTAATCCTACTATTTCTCCTTCGGGTTTGTCTAATCCTGGATGGTTGTTAAATAGGTTAGCAACAAATGCAAGATTTAATTTGTATACACCATTGACAACATCAACGGGTGTAACAAAACTACGACATCCTAACTTAGCCGCTTGCTGCAACATTATATCTGCTCTTTTGTTCAAATCCGGTTCCTTTATAGACAATAAATTTAATTAAATTATGTTTATCCAAAGCTATAAATACTGAATGAAAATGCTGATTAATTAGTCAAAATTAAAACATGGTTAAAAACTAGGGGTCTTACTTTAGTGAATACAAACATAAGTATACACAAAGATTGTAAACACTCGAATGTAACAAAATAAGACGCATATAAATATATGTAAATAAATATATATGTGAATTAAAAAATGCTAAGAGTACGCGAGAATTCTAGTGAATAATCAATTGAATTTGTATGAACTAAAAATTTATTTTATTTAGACCAAAAATAGTTATTATCATTACAAAAAGAAATAATTGTTAACTGACAATTTCTAGAAGGTGGTAAGATATTACATTTATCTAACCAAAATAGCTATACTTTGTATTATTGATTATTAAAATGATCCAATCTATATTATGTCTTATAATAGGTATGAGTAAAATCATCTTAAACCTACAATTAAAAATATAGAAATGCACAAACAAGAACAGAATAGTTCACTAATACAAGTGAATAATATAATAAATTCGAGGAAAATTTAAGAAACTGGTCTTAATATATCAGACCTTAATTTTACAAGACATAAGGAGCCCCATTAAAAACATACTTATAAAAACCGAAATACATATTTATTAATCAATAAAGACAAAATAAAACCATCAATTACTAAAATAAATAAGAAATATTCAAATTAAACATTTTCTTATATTTTTTGTTCAATTTTAATTATTTTAAATAATATGGTTCTTATGCACATTTGCTTTTATTTATTCCTAGATCAATAGGAAAAAATGTAAAAGTTATTCATAATAATTAGTAATTACCATTAATGCTGACATATCAACATCAGAATCAAGTGGTGCGATTTGCTTCATAAGGTATGTGTATATTTCTGAATCAGTTATATCATTTTGGAAGTTATGGCATTGTCTAGAATTAACAAAACATTTTACAATCTTCCATTCTATCTAAATATTACACAGCTAAACATTATTTTATACCTTGAAACTCCAGCACGGTTCAAATGGTAGTTAACCCATCTAAGAAGTATTGCTTCTGGTGATAGTTTTATAAGCTCTTCAATTTTTTCTCCATCTTGTAACAATGTAGCTAACCCAGGACAGTTTTCAAGAGTAATTTGATTAAACAATCCTATCTAAATAATTTAAATACAATTATTAAATACAATTTGTTGTTTTAAATTGCTTTATTGCCAAAAATATATTTACCCTAATAATTTGCCACAGTAAACCAAGGACTAAATGTGGTTTTCCTTTAGCAAGATCATGAGCATCAATATTAACAATATTACAACCAATAGACTGACTGGAAACTAGAGCTAGTGTTAAATTTTCTAATTTTTTGTAAACAGTAAGATTGCTTTTGTTTGTTTCTTTATTAATTGCCCTTTCATCAATTGTATCAGGACATGAATGATTAATAACTTTGCTAAAAAAAAAGGAATAATTTTAAATAATTATGATATAATATGTAATAATATATTATATACAAAATGATCATTATAAATAATGTAAAAATTGTTGGTCTTAAGTCTAAAATAAACATCTATTTACCAGAGCAATATTCCATCTATGACCTTTTCATACAAATTTTTCCCTTCACATTCTATTGGAAGTAAATGCTTTAGATCAGGATCGTTACTCAAGTTACTATTGATCCAATCGGAAAATGCAAGCTGTTCTTCTAATCGTACAGAATGTGTTGTTCCTTCACTTGATGCATCAGACATACCACCTAAAGTTTCTAAGTTTTCTTTTTTAGAAACAACTTGCTTAAATGAGCTGGCAACTTCTCCTGCTTTTAAGTCTGAACATAACTAAAAAAGTATTTAAATATTAAATTGTATAACTTATGATTTGCATAGCTGTTTGATTAGTAAGTAAAATACTCAACCTTTTTAAATTCTGAAAATACAAGTTTTCCTTTGGTTTCAGTTCTTTTACCATCATAATCTTCAATCATTTTACGAACTTTCCATGCAGGTAACTTAAAACCACATAAGTCTAGAGCCTCTTGTAGTTCTGAAAGATCAATAGTTCCATCTCCATTTTTATCAATCTAAAAAAAAATTGTATTCTATATAAATTGACTTTTTATGTTAATATTAAAATAAACATATTGGGTAATAGTAGAGAAATAATATGGTGTTAAAATATTCGTGGACCAGCACAGTGACGTTGGAAATTAAAAACTTAATACATATACCAATTGTTTCATTATAATAATCATAGTATAGTAGTGTACCTATTATTAGTTTTTACTATTGCAACTACTTAGTACTAACAAGTTACAACTATATGATAATCATACATTATTACTAAGACACAAGATACTGATGATAGTTGCAACTCATAATAATACAGAAGATGGCCGGTTGACGGTTATAGTAGTTGTTGGAAATAACTAATCAATAGAGCTGTGATTGGGTTAGATGTTATAGTTTAATGCACTAAGGAACCTTGAAAATCCAATTAATATGGAAAAAATTAGGTTAAATTAGATTTTTAATATTTTATATTAATATGGGTATAAAATCTTAAATGCAATATTTTGTATATTTTTTATACTTGAATAATAGAATATAGAATGGTTAAATTTTTTTTTTTTAAGAAACCAAGATTTAAATAAAGACGTTATTTAGATTTTTATTGCAATTTAAAAAAGCTCCCACATTTGTATTCACTATCATCTAATACACACATGTTCTAAAATTCAGTCTTATCAATGATGATGCCAGAGATCCATGATAATATATTATAAGAGACTGGCCAACTCAGTGAGCACCTTCTATCAAATGGATGTTATCAATGATAAAGGGCAACATTTATCATCCAAATGTTTTAGTGTTTTAATGTTTAGTTTTGACAATATGCAATTATGAAAATTAATTTATGCGATATTATTCATTATTTACATCATTTTATTGTATCATATCAATATTCATATTTTCAATTTTGTGTTAGTTATGTTATTTTACCAAGATATACCTAGCTATCTAGTTACTAATTAGTAAACCCATAATATCGCATATCATAGTATATAAATATCTTAGTTGTCTTATATTTTATAAATTGACAAGTATGGTTTTTAATTTAACTGTGAATCTTCTAATGAATCCTAAATGATATGATTCCATAACAGTAATAAAAAAATATTTTAAATAGAATACCTACTGTGTTTTACAAGAATTAAAGAGTTGATTTAAAATCAAATAATTATTAAATCTTTAATCTGGCCCGATCAATGATCATGTCTACTATAATGGCAATTATAGGTACCTAGCTCAATATTTGTAAAGTACATACACAATTTGTTAAGTAACCTCCTGCACCTAAGAAACTAGGGGGATAATGTCCAAAGCATCTACTTAGTATTTCAATATTATAAGACAGTACCTATATATTATAATAAGTAAAAAATAAACAAAAATGTATACCTATAAAAAGAATTAACTTGCAGACATTTTTTGGATTCAGCTGTTAAAATAATAAAACTAAAAGAAAAAAATTATTTGACAGTCAGTCAGTTATAAAAAAAAGTTTGCATGCAGATAAAATAAAAAATGAATTTAGGAATTTATATTAATATTAGCAAGCAAACTGAGTATTTTTTAATATTTCATTGATTATAAGATGTTTTAATTATCAATATACTTAGTTTCTGTTTTTTATTTTTATTTTTATTATTTATTACTTTGTCCAACAACTTAAACAAGAGAGCACTAACTTATCTTATACTTAATGATAATATTATTTTTGTATTATTTCTTATTAGGTGTAATATTATAAGGACCTACTGTCTTTTATAATTTATATACTAAATAATTGCTTTAGGGTTTTTTTTCAATTTACCAACATACATAGGTAATACATACATAGGTGATAATGAATAGTATATGTTTATGAATACTGACATTTTAGTCATACTAAATTACATACAACATTCAGTAGTATATTGTAATGAATAAATTTAAGTAAATTTTCTTAATTAATGAAAAAAAAGTTTATGTCTCAATCTATTGCTGTACTCAACATCTTTATCTACATTTAAAATTATTTATGAATTACATTCCATAAAAACCTTTCAAGAAAAAAATTAGGATACTCCATAGTACTCTTACAGACTAATTTGTCTTAACCTAATTAATTATTGATATATTTAACTTATAGCATTGGTTAGGCTCAATATATAGCCAATGGCAATGAAAAATATTATTCAATATTTTGTTTAAATATTACAGTATTTACAATAGTAAAGTATATAGTTTATTTTACAATAGTAATTTAATAACAGAAAAGATACATTTTTTAAGTGATTTACAAAAAGTGTAATAAACAGTTGTTTTAAAATAATTTTATGTCATATTTTGACACATAATATATGTATAATTAAAGTGTGTATATTCATACACTTTTTTTTACTGACACTTTGACATTAAATGTATTCCAATATAATTTTATCGCCAACTAATCAATGAATAGTAATAAAATAACATGAATTTTATTTGACTGTTTTTAAATGTCTTTTAATTTATTCCTAAATTGTCAAAAAACAAATAAAAATGTAGAAGTACTAGGTGCATTGTATAGATATTTAATATTTATCTAAAATTTTGAAAAGAATCCAACCTTGTGATAAAATAAAAATAGTTTTTTTTAAATTTTGTAATTGAATTGTTTATTACTATTTGTACAATATTACTAAATGTACAAGTTTATTAGGTAGGCATTGTTATACATGGGAAATATTGTATTTTACAATTAAAAGTTTTTTACAAGATACATACAATTGTATAATAATTATAGTTGTGACAGGCATTGTTAAATTTTAGGAAGTATCATTTTTTAGTTTTCCGTTGTTATCTACTTGGTCCACTTAAACTTTTAACAAAAATATTTTAAGGTAGGCGTGGTGTTAGCCTAGGATTGGTGGTTTTATTGCTCAACAATTATTGTTATTAGGTCATTTATACTTACAACAATTAAATTTCTATTAGGCCTACCAATAGTTATTAGTGGTAATCTGTACACGATTATATGTTGATGTATATATTTTATTAGATATGATTTACTTAGACATAAATAAACTATAGCAATTGCTGCCTATATAGGCTATAAATGATGTTTAAAATGAATTTTCACCAAAAATTTAAATTTAAAATAATATTAAAATTTAACACTGAATTGTTTATTTATATTTTCCTATACTAAGAAAATGTTGTAATTACATATTATATAGGTACTTACTTAAATTATTAATATAATTAAATTTTCTGATGCAGATAAGAGGGGAAAGACTGCCGAGAAATGTTCGCTTATTGCACTGTGATATATCCCCCTACTAAAATATAATTAAATTTATAATCTTAAGAGTTCTTCTGCTAAGTCACTTCTAAATAATTAACGTAACTACTCTTGAGTTACCCAAAAATAAAAAAATTAAGTTACCATAACAGTACTGAAAAGTGTAACTATGTTACAGTAACGTGTAACGCACTTTACGTTAGTACCCAACAGTGGTGATGTGTTAATAAGATAGAGACACATTTGGGTATAAAGCCATCTTAAGTTGTTCAATAATTAAAGAATGTAACAAATGTTTTCTGTGATCCACACATTCCAAACACAACATACCAAATTTGCGTTTAGCATAACCAATCTTCCCTAGGTACATTTTGCTCTAAAAGTTTTTATTTTATGATTTTATGTTATATGAATAAAATTTTGTACAAGTAGGTACCATTGTTCTAGAGCACCTATAAAAATTGCATATTGAATTGAAATCCGAGCCCAGGCCATTACTCATTTTTGTACACTGGTTATAAATTGGCTCATAAATTCAATTTTTAACACCTAGGTACTTATTACAAATTTGTGTTGATGTATTTTATAATGACTCATGCGAAAGAAAGATAACATATTTCATTATGGTATCTGTACAGTGAACATTTAAATTAAAAAATATAAATAATTATTCTTAATAGAACTATATTTTATTTTATTTTATCAGTTTATAGCTCGGTTTATAGTTTAATCAATTAAAAGACGAATACCTTTCCATCTCGAATAATGTAATTTTAAACAAGATTAATCTTAATTATATGTAACTATTAAATAATTACATTTACTTAGTTTAATAATTAATCACAAATTGGATATTTTAGATCATAAAATAATAATAATCAAGTAGGGATTCATGCCAACCCTGGCTCACAATATTTGAATGTGAATATTTGTGGATGCATATATTTTATACAAAATGGTAATCTATACATAGCTATATAAAATATATATCTAGTAGCTTATTAAAAAATGTAATATTCATTTGGGGGTCGCCACAATAAAAAGGTTAAGAAACACTGGTAATTAATATAATATATTGTGACGAGTGTTATCAATTCATAAAAATGTTCTTATTCTTTATCAGAAATACAAAAAATGCTTATCAGCATATTATCCACTAATAATACCCCACTGTACTGACTACTGAGCATAATAAAATATAATGTCAAATGAAACAGTAAAACTATTATTATTTATTACTTTAGATAGTAATATAATATAAGATACTAAGACACCAATAAATGTATTGAGTCTATGAAATATTATACAAAATTATAAGTATCAATAATCGATAATTACCTACATGACAAATAAAATAATGGAAGACCAAAAGCATGTAGTAACATTAACATATATTATTATTGTTGTAGGTAGGTCATACCTATAATAGGATATAATAATAATATGAACACAATGAATAAATGTCATATTTTAAAATCTAAGTCCCCCACAGGGAAGACATCGGATGGTATGACAACGACTGACTAAGAAAATCTATTGCTTGGGTACAAGGTACCAAATAGTCGGGAGAAAAGCCAGTAAGGCACAACACAAATAATAATTTTAAATAAAATATTATGTACGGCATTCAAGTAGGTACTAGTAGGTAGGTTGCGTCTTCGTTTGTAAGTTACCTTGGAAAATTGTTCCTTGAGCTCATCGTCGGCGGCAGTGACGTTCGCGCTGCCGTTGAGCGCCTTGACGTAGTTTGAGACCTTAGACATTTTTCAGCACTAACTGATCACGCGAGGGCGGGTGAAGGATGTCCAACACGAATTTCTGAGGTCGAAAGTGACTGACGATTTCGGTAAAAACGTTGATGATGACGCGGCGCCGACGATTTACGACGAGAGCCCGAACGGCATAACGATTTTCGCGATTGGTACTTAACGTCGAAAATGTAAAGACGGAAACTGTTGCAGTAGGTACCACAATTGTTGACGGTCTGTAGCGAACAAGTGACGACGAGGCGGAAATGAGGCACGCCTCCGTAGTGTTGCTGGTGACGAGTGACGACGTGTACTGGGCGCGACGGCGGCGGTCGGAGCGCTCACCGCGATGTCCGTGGTATGCGATCGTATATTACGTTACTTGCGTGCGTGCGTGCGTGAGCTCATCTGGTGAGGCGGCACGATTACGGTGCGGAGTGGCGGGGTGGAGTAGTCGCCGCCGCCGTGTGGACTGCGCACACTTTAACGTCGCGACTAAGCTGACTATTATACTGCGATATATGTTGAGAAGATTGTCCGTCTTTGTCTATCGCATGCTCGATGCCTATACAAATTTATTAAGTTTAATGTTAGGACGTGTTCTATTTCCAACACGCCGATGACCGATCGATCCTATTAGGCGATAGTGATTCTGAAAACACGTTTGGATATTATGTCGTGAAGTCAACCTACACTTCTTGAGGTCGACTAACTCACGTTTTCGATTTTATCTTGTCTCCTAGAGCTCACCAAAAAGATTGCATATGACAAATTGTAGCGTTCCAATTTTTCAAATTCACTTTGGCGCTGCTTACAGATATCGAAAACGTGCGAGAGTTATGTGTCGATGTGAATAGGACATCGCGACAAATTTAAATCTGTTTATATGAATCAGAATAATGTCACATTATGTATGTTTACGAATCGTTAGAGAACGGAACAAGTCCAAATAATATTGGTAGGTATAATATAGGTACTATAATATCGCCACTCGTGTGACCGACAAAGACGGAAAATCACTGCTTCCAATCCCCATACTAATAATAATAATAATAATAATAATAATACTATGTGCATGAGTCATCACGTGTCTGATTCATGGTGAACCGCACGGCACACACGTTTTATCGTGCTCGGCGGCGGCGGGTGCTACGTCATCTCGATGGTTTTCAAAACCCGGCATGGCCTGGATAACACAGCACGGATGACGATACGAAACCGTCATTGCAATGTTGTACCTACCTACCTACCTATGTGTATGCCGTTTTATAAGAATTATTGCGATGATGTGTGCGTGATTCCCTGCGTTTCACCGTATTACACTCCAGGCAACGGGTATTCATTAATAATATGCTATATTAGTGAATTACCATGTGAAGCACATACTATGCTTATTACATCTCATAGCCGTAGGGTCGCCATATTTTATTTTACTTGACAATAACGGCCAACCATTTTTTTAATAATGTTTTTGGGAGTAACCATACCACTACTCCTCGGTCAACCTCTCGAAGTTTAACATTATTTTTTCGTAAGTAGAATACAGTGGTCACTACTCAGTACTCAGTACTTTATGACGTACATATGCGGATACAAAAACCGAACTCAATTTTACAAATCGCAATGAGTAACCGGCAAATTTATCAATTAGCGATAAGTGATATCAAAATTTATAAATTTATCCCGGCGGAACAGAAAAACAATGAACGTATTCATACTTCATATTATCAATAATATTTTCGTCACCAAGCTGGGAAAATAATTCTGAAATAAATTAGGTACTTACGTCAGTAATCTACTTTATTATTATATCGTTTATCAAAACAATATTGTTTCTCTATACTAGAAATGTTTGGTAAACGACAAATTGTTGCCATAAATTATGGAAGTTTGATTCTGGGACAATTGGCAGTCTCGAAACACTTTGGACAACGGGACGCTATATTCAAAACCTATAGATACAGAACTACAGCACCGACCAAACAGGGACGTATATGATAACTCTATATGCATCGGCCATTATTATTGTCCGTTGTCGACTATAATCCCGTTTAGGTCGAATTAATAGGATGCCGCACACATACTCTTGTTTTTTCCGTCTAACAATACGCACATAAATCCATGGGTGGAAATGGAAATCTGATACAATTATTGTTGTTTGGAAATATTTTTAAATACACATGGACAAAAAAAATTGTTTCGCTTTGAAATAACAGTAACAAAACTAACAGATAACATTACAAAAATACTTTTTTGGATGAAAGTAATGTACATACATTTTAATCTCGAAACAAAATATTTTTCTGCGAAGTTCAATGTAAACATAAAAACAGAGGAAGTCGCTCTTCTGCATAATGGTAGATTTTTAGTTACCTCGTCATTGAGTACAACCGTATAGGTCACTATAGGTGACTCATCGTACTCACTGTGGCCCGTGGGCTTATAGATGAGTTCAAATTGAATTAAAAGATTTCAACCCGGAAACTGTGTGGCAATGTGGCATCCTATATTTCTAAGGATATTTTAAAAATTGTTTGTATAAGGTTCAATTAGAATTTAGAAATATAGTTTTTAATAGATGTGTGGTTATGTCATTATGTTGAACTAATGTTCGCCTATATAATTTAACATCGCATATTATAATAGTTGATTACCTACTGCCCATTAATTATCAAAATATTCTATCATATATCATTGCTATTAACCTAACGGATAAGGCAATACCGACATATATATATGTATTTAGAACGACGTAAATAAGATCGTGGTATACCTAAATGGCTATTAATATTAGTTTAAATATGTTAAACTAATAATATACGTAATGGTGAAATTATCACTATATTCACTTTATCATTATATTTTAGTATACAACTTAGAAAGGAAAGGTTCCTATTATATAATTTTATGCTTTTTGACCAATCCTCACACGGTCTCAGTGTCTCACCCCTTAACAAACTCATGGGATTAGGATTACCTATATATTTCGTTTTTGATATGTACTGCTTATTATATTTTACTGTTATATTGACATATTGGAAGTATGACGATCCGCTGTAACCGTCATCGGGGAATTCGTTTGACGGAGGTACCTACCTAATCAATAATGTATCTATATAATAATATCGATATTACCTAAATAAGTATACAGTACTTACCTAAACTGTACAATGTATACACAGTCAAACGTAGTGTGTCGCGTGTGTGTCTCGTTTACCCATCTGTTTTTGTTTGTCATTCCATTAGGAAGGCTATCTATTATATTATTATAATATAGTATACACATTACATTAAACAATTTATAGCCTATAGGTACATCCCGGTATTGGGGAAACATGACCTCGAACGTTTTACGAGTGTTTTCTGTCCGTATAATTTAAAAACGTGCTCGTAATAATATAATGTAAGAATACCTATACTCGGAAACGGCTTGAAGAGTTTCGCATTCTTTCGTCTGGTCATTTTTCGATATTGTGTTACTCGTGACGATTATTTTACGATGGCGACAATACTCGAAACACACCTACGTGCAATGTGTTCGTGGGTTCTAGTGTTCTACATATATAATATCTATATAGGTATAAATGTATTATGTCTATATTATATTATACGTACCTATTATTAAGTCTAGCCCAAACCAAGAGCAATTCACACTAATTAGAACAATATTGTTTAATAATTTTGTCTTATGTAGAGTAGATAACGTTAAAAGGAATACATTTAAATATGTTTAGACCATGTTAACAGACATTATATCTACCTATTAAGTTCAGTGAATTCATAATATGTAAAAATTAAACATAGTTAAAATTAAAAATGCATTAAACAAATTTTTAATTTAGTCCATGCTGTTAAACTGAATAATCTAAACCTACATGGGTAAAACTACCTTGCGTTCAATGATTATAAACAAAGTAACCAAAAACCAAATATATAATTCTTGATTTAATAATTTAGTATTTTAGTAGGTACATCAAGTAAGAAAAATGTTTAACAAAATATAAGTACCTACCTTGTAAATTATTTTTTAAAACTTTAAATTTAAAGTTGCTCCTTTAAAATAAATATTGTTAAAATATTATGCTATGTGTTAACTTTTATAAATCAACGTTCTTAAGGTAAGGTTATAAGTTAGATCGTTGACTTTATACTTAAATACCCCCCCCCCGTGTAATAATATACATTCAGGATGTACGTTTAAGATAATATAATGTCTTTAGAAAACCATTATATAGGTGTTATTAACAGTTTTTTTAGCATGCAACTAACCGAACAGCAAATACTAGGACCAGTTGAATTTTCTAAACTTGTATACCTACAGCATTGGTTCGCATACCGCGTAACTATTTTATTATTATATTGTGTATAAATAATAATTACAGCAGCATTGTAAGAACCCTGGCTGAGTAGGATTTTTTTTTAAATAACTATACATATATATTTACTAAACACCAGCAATCGTATTTATAAAAAAAATAACGGATCCTTTTAGAAGTTACATGTTTACGCCATGTGTGTTTTGTTGATAGTTTTATTTTCGTTTCTACCGGAGTACCTATATATAGTATATACGTTCCTAGTGTCCTGACCACAGGAGGGACGAAGTATTTCATTGCATGCGATGACCTCCTGCTGCAGTGGTCTCTATACACTCATCATCAATACCTGGCACCATCCATATAGTAGTATATACTATATAGTAGTAAACGGGTTTTACTTTCGAAATCTGAAAGTGGTTTGACGTCGACAAATTTGGTATTGTACGTTGTAAAATAATAAAACCAGTAAAAATTAACAATTTAAAAAATATAAAATTGCTGTGCCTAATATTATTATTATATACGTAATCAGTTATATATTATATTATATTATAATATCAAAATATGACCGACGATTTTTGCAAGCACCATCAATAATTATATCTTTAAATTGTTTAAGTTAAGAGTCTAGACACTATCCCAGGAGTCACCACATTACAACCCACGAACGAGATACCAAACGGATACCTATTATGATATATTTATTTTTTAAGACAGTATCATCACTCATCAGTTTGATAACTTATAATAATAAATAAAATATACCTACTACCTATATTTTTTTAAATTATAAAATATATGAAAATGAAATTTACATACCTATTATGATATACCTATTTATATAATTATGTGTAATAATGTATTTCTCTGCTGTGTAGGAACTTACACATACCACTTTTTCCGCCGTGAAGCAACTAATAACTATCATCTAACTTTTTTTACCATGTAAGAACTAGCATATCCCATTTTTATATTCGTGTAGGAATTTATACATCTCATATGTAGGAATTAACGTATGTAATTGTTTACCTGTTGTACTCTCGTGTAGGAACTCGTGATTCCCCAAGCCCAACCAGTTTACCAGTGTAACTCTATATTTTTAGGTACTTACCAATGGGTCCAATAGGTACTAACATGGTACTCATATAATATTTTGGGGCATTATAGGAACCTATTGTTATTTGTTTTATGACTACAAAATCTAGAATCAAACGTTCTCAATGCAAATTATATTTTTTTTCATATCTCATGTATTGGTGAAAATTAAACAAAATCAAATTAATATTATATAACACAACGTAAAGTATAATAATAAAGTAACAACGAGTCTGTATCTTAAGGTGAAGTAAATTATTATATAATTAAGAAATGCTTTGTATTTTTATTAAAAAAATAAATGAAAACGATCATAATATGTAGTAGGTGCCTCATTAAGTAGGTACCTACTATAAAATAAATGAATCATTAAAATATATAATAATTTTTAGTATAGATATTTAAAACTTTATAATTGAGATACATAAATAATAGTATATACCTACATGTATAGTTCATTACAATAAGGAGGTAAATTACGTTGGAATAATAAATTGAACCTTTTACAATTTAGAATTTAGAATAAAACAATGATATACTTATATTATGAGCAATATTAAAATAATAAGTTGTTAAAAACAAATTATTATATTGTTTATTTATTATTGAATTCGGTTAACCTCTGGGCTCTGGGTAAAAATTACCTCAGACAAATAACATTCAGCACAAGTAACAATAAATAATTTATGGGCTAATGGCTTGTTAGTTGTATTATTGTCATGACTAATACCTGGTATTCAATATGTTTTTACTAGGACTTGGTAAATACCAATCGCATGATTATAAATAAAATAAAAGTATAGAAAATAGCTTTTTTTATGTATTAATGTTTATTTCTAATATATATTTTTTAACATTAACACATATGATATATTATCAACATTAAATTAATTTTAATGTTATATTTTCAAAATATATTTTTTAATTATTTATGATTAATGAAATACTGAACTGTATTGTTTTCCCTAATATTTATTTTCATATAATAATAAAATAAGAATTTGAATAACAACACGCTGATAATATTTATTGTTACTATACATTAATTATATATATTATAATAATTAAAATATGTGACATAAGAGTCATATGACACTAATATATTATTGTCCATAAATATCAGTGCTTATAGAATACCTACTATTTAGAAATTAAAATTAAAATTAAATCCAGATGCTCAAAATATGAATTAATCATTCCAATACTATAGATATTTAGTTGTAAATTATTTGTAAGTAAAAAAAAAAAAACGTTTTTATAATTGGTGTTATATATATACCTAATAAAACTTATCGAATAACGATAGAATCATAAATCAATAAGCAAAAAAAATTCTTACAAGTCAAAAATTTATTGATAGAACATTAAAACCATAATGAAATATTAATGAATATTTAATTATGTTTGATATTTTATAGAAAATGAAATTGACCTTTTTACTTTTGGTGTCAGATTGACCTACAAAAATGATCATGATTTATATGAGTCATAACTCAACAATTATAAATTATAATACTTTTATGACTTATTATCTAAATTACAGTATGTTCTACTATTTGAATGTAGGCATACAATTTAAAATTCTTAGTATATTATTTTTGCATATAAATTGCAATCATATACATACGAATAATAATTAAGCATACATGTTTTTGAAACAGCAGCTGTGACTTTTTAAAATTAATTAATCAATTAGAATTGATTCCGCATAGCACAAAAACAATATCTAGGCAACTCGTACCTTTTTATAGAGTTTTTAAGGTCGAATCCAGTTTAGTCTTAACGAATTGTTATTGACATAATCATAACATATTACATATGACGATATTATAGGTAAATAAGTAATAGCTGTTGCGTTTTATTGATTCTAAAGATATTATATTTGTTTATGGGTAGGTATACTAGATAGTTCAGTCGTTCTACCGTGACCTAAAACCTCATATGTATCCAAATGTTTTAGATTCTAGGCGGAACGATGAATGTATTCGTTTAACAGTGATATTTACTAAGATATAATTTACAGATGGTGTCTGTCATCGCCTGGTGAAGCAGAATAATAATTGGATCTTCAACATTGAGGGTGGTTTCTGTTACAAAATTGAGTACAGTTGATACTGTGGAAACTCAAAATTCAAAAGCCAAAAATATAAATACTCTTCAAAATAATAAGGAAAAGCTGGATTATATACTTACAATTCAAAAATGAATAATCGTAGAGACTATATAGAAATACTTACCAATTATTTATACTAACATTTTCTAGACACGTTATAATATTTTCATGCATAAATATTTTTGGGTACTTTTCTGTTATCGTGACTATCAACCATAGGACATATTATAGAAATGTTGGGATCACTCGATCGCTGCACTCGCTTGGACAATTTAAATCAAAAATATCCCTCGATTTGTTATGTAAAATCATTTAACCAGTTCTTGGAAAAAACAAACTTACTCTTACCTCGAAATATAATCGAAGTGATTTACATAGCAAATCGAGGGATGCTTTCTATTTAATTTATGCTAGCAAGCGAGTGACCCCGTGGGGTATATATTATTATGTACTATGTTGGTGGTGAATGCAACATTCATCATAATATGTTCTTACTACAGTTACAAAATACCGTAAATATGCTATCACTATGTGTACATTAAAAATATTCAATTTTTTATATCTTATTCATAAATAAAAAGCTTGAAAATTCAATGAAAGATGATTCATAAATTGTTCTTACAATAATTAAAAAGATATCTAAAATGCAATCTTAATTTTTCTTAATGTTTAAACTTAAATTTTTTATGAAATCCGCCAAAATAACGAAATGTAAAGCCACATAAATTATTTATGAGAGTTAGCAGTTTAAATTTTGACGAAATTACATAATATTCAAAAAATTTAAATGATAGAAACTTGAAACTATAACATTTAAATTTTTTACACAATGTCATGTTAACATTTTAAAAATATTGTAAATTATAATATAGATTAACATTAAGCTAATTATAGGCATTTAAAATTTTATATTCATAGGTTTTTTTTTCTTAATGTCTATAAAAAAAATATGAATCGTTAAAAATTTTTAAAAATGTAATACAAGAATAGTGTAACTCAAAATATATATGCTTATTTTTTGTTCGTAAACATTTAAACTTCAAAGTTCAAATCTTGATGAAATTGAATATTTAAACTAAAAATAACGTTATAGCTATTTTTTCGGTGTTTAAAAATGTATTAATCATTTTGAAACTTTTTATTTAAAATAAATTTCAAATCTCAAAATATTCAGATTAATTTTAAGCTTAATTACCTTATTATTAATTTAACCATTACTTTAATCACACTATTCTGCGGTATACTTTATGCAGTATTGATAGTATTGTCGTATTGAGCTTGTCAGTTGATAATAATAGCATATGATTATTATGTTAAAATAAATAGCAATATAGTCAAAAATAAAATAAAATGAGTTCAACATATCGTACTACTAATAGTAATATAAATTAATAATAAACTGATGTCCTTAGAAATAGAGATATCTCCGTTTAGAATTGATTTTGTATGCAATGATTCATCATTGAATTAAAATTTAACACATTCATTACAGTGACCTACATAATTACGAGGGCAGTCTATACCTAATATATAGCAGAGTGACTTCCCAACTTTTAATATTGGTGTTTTAGTCGAGTACTATATTTGCTGTAATTGGAGTGATTAGACTAATATTAGATTCACAAGAAAATTTATCTACTGCCAAACAATAAGATTCAAATAATAATTATAAATTATCGTGTAGTTAATGCAAAATAATATAATAATAATAATAGTGGGTTG
The DNA here is from genome assembly GCA_008528875.1 of Aulacorthum solani. Taxonomy (NCBI): domain Eukaryota; kingdom Metazoa; phylum Arthropoda; class Insecta; order Hemiptera; family Aphididae; genus Aulacorthum; species Aulacorthum solani. The sequence continues at coordinate 21,201 of PVMI01001378.1, read as the reverse complement.
GTAGGTCGTGGTTCCAAAAAATAGCAATAATAAAATAAATAAACATGCGAATACATATAATATATTTGAATAACCTATTGCCTAACTTAACGTACCTTTTAAGAATTTTTATCAAATAACTAAATTATAATTATTACAATTGGCGAAACATTGACAAAAAAACAGTAGGTATCTACCTAAAACTATTAATATTCTTTTAGCGAGTTATTGACATATGTATTTTCACGTGCGGAAGCTCTTAACTATTTATTTTACATTACATTCATATACACTTTAATGATTACTTACTATTTACAATAAGTATACGTACATATTTACACGACAACGAAAACTTACAAATTTCCTATATTTAACTCCTTAAAAACGGTCTTAATCGAATCCAATGAAGATGCCTGCTGTACTTAAGTAATACTTATTAAAATGATAAAATATTTTTATGAAAATCGACACAGCTAGAGAAGTTTCCAAATAACCACCGATACCACGACCGATTAAGATAGTGTCAACCCATCTGCAGGATATACGTACCAATAGTCATTATGTAATGTACCTACTTATTACAGAGCGACCAACTATATAATCATAATCTGCAAGGAGATAGGTTCTATTAGTAATAGTGAGTCAGCTATATCAGTTGAACATGATACAAACAAACATTGTAGGCAAATAAAAAATTAAATGTTGCTAAATTAACAAAAATTCTCAAGTTACCTCTAATTCTAATTTTTTAGAACTCCACAAAAGCGTCAGAGAATATTCATTAATAACAAATCTTGGAGAAATTTATTCATGGGGAGAAATTGAATAATAGGTTTTTAATAACTCAATTATTCCAAATTTTGAAGTAGAAACACAAGGAAATATATACCAGTAAACAGGAAAAAATAACCGATACATGGAAACACGAGAGACTATGTTAATAGGACACTTACGTCTTAGACACGAGGTATTAAGCTATTTGAAAAAATCCTGCTTCAAATTCACACCGACAATTTAATTTTGACTTTCAACTTTCTAATAATATTTGACCGGTTGCCTTCCATTACAACTACGTATGTACTAATGTACTATGTAAAATAAAAATATTTAATTAATGTGGTTTATTATAATATATGTTTTTTACCCATATTTTGATCAAAAAATAAAAAAAATGTTTTTTTTATATTATACTGTCAGTTGACAAATAAAATATAAATTACAAGATAAAAATTATATATATACATATATTGTTCAATTGTTGGTGAAATGGTGTCGAAAATATATACCAGCCTACACTATTATAATTATCATCATCCATTATACGTGCGATATGCTAATCAGAACTGACTTTCCCTTGTCTCCGCTCCACTCTTCCTCGTCAACAACCTAATGGTGTGCATAGACATAATATAATATTATTATTACCAATATATTCTTTTCATACAACTAATATAATATTTTTCGTTATTATGATTATTCATTCATCTATCGTTATCAGTTCATTGTATCGTACATTTTTCGTTTATTTTTATTTTATACCTTTTTTGTTCAAGTCACACTGTGTGCAAACTTTGTTTTTTTATTATTCTGTGCACCAGTAGCCAAGTATTACTACTGTTGTTTTATAATATTGAATTTAATATGTCTCAAACATAATTAACCATATCTAAATAAGTATATAATACGATATTTCGTAAGTCTTGTATTATTATTATTATTACAGTATCGTCATTAGGCTTAGACTGATTAAGCCGGTTTCAGTGTTATACAGTCAATCAGTTTATGTTATCAGTTTTACATGTCTACAAAATCAGCTTCTATCGGCGGTCGTGTGTCTCTGTTTCCACTGTCGAAGTCGTCGCCAAGAGGGTGCTGACGCGAGCAACTTCCGAGTTGTGTAAGAAGCCTGGGCGGTCACCTATATAGACTATATTTCGTCATTAACTCCACTTATGCTTACTATTTAGAATCGCCGGACATCATTAGTTTTAAGTTTTAGCTATAAGGATTTGGTCCGACTTTGTGTGTGCTCTGTGATCATTGCATCGGACCGACTTGATCACAGAGCTCCACTCATAACTTACCGTCCTACTCACTTGTGGTCGTTGTGCACATCAGGTTGCCTAATCTATAGAGTATGAGGTGCAGTCCGTTAGGTTAAAAACTCATGAGCCAAAAATAAATTGCTCTCGGTCATCACCAAGTGGTCCTCACAAAATATGAATTTGAAATTTTATTTTAGGACTCTTATTTCTTCCCCACCAACATGGTTCATATGTAAAAGTGTAAATATAGGTAACAGATTATAAAGTAGGTACTCGTAATCACGGTTGTAGATACACTGGTTACACAACTCCTATATTAAATTGCTTATAAGTTATAACTTATAAGACATGAACCATGATTTGAACCCAACAAATTGCAGGAATTATTTTGGATGTTATTTCTTTCCAAAGTTTGAGTTTTTCTGTTTTTGATCAATTATGTACTATTTAGTATATTTTTTTTAATAAAATAGAACAGACAGAAGTACGCAGCTTATAGTTATTCGAAACATGTTTAACGTAAAATGTTGATAACTTTTAAGGTAACTTCAGCACAATAATCAAATGGTTATAACTAAAGACCGGATTTAATTGCATTGAAAACACTCATAAATTGCATTTTACAATTGTATAATTGCTCCAAAAAGTACGTAGGAATTGCATAATAAATTGCACTATAAAAATTCAAAAGTTATTCAAACAAATTAGATAAATGTTACTTTTTTTTAATTAAAATTGATAATAAGATTCATTTCCAAATCTATGTTCATTAAAATTAAATCTTTTCTTACTTTAAAGATGTTTGTACATAGAAAAACGATGTTCTACGCCTAAGTGTGAACTTTAATGACTTTAATGATTATATAATATATTCTTCTGCCACATGATTTCAACATACCTAAAGAATATAGAATATTATTTTCATAATTTTAGAAACAATATATCGAGATTAATTTTTGAAAAAACATTCAAATCTAGCAGGAGTCTTCCCATTTTACAATAGTTTGCTATTCGATGCTTCCAAGTTTGTTAGATAAATGGATTACTCAGATAAGTGTAATTTTATAAATTCTAAATCACATTTTACTGTATTATTTTGTACAAGCTGTTCCAGTTTTTCAATACTGGTAGCATCGTCTTTTAAACTTTCAATCACATTTGAACCATGTTCCCTCCACCTTGTAATAATAGGATCGGGAGGTAAAGGTAGGTATACCCGTCATTTTTTTCTATATTTATTGATTTTCGATAATGCATTCAGGAAAGCTCTTTTTAAACTAAAATTATCCATATCGGATAATACCGACGATAGTACAGTTATGTATATAATATTTAAACACATAAAATTGTAAAAAATTGCATTATAAAATTAAATAGGCATAACACATAAAGTATATATAGACTATACATTTTATCAGATTTGGTTTTACTTATTTGGTATTTAACTGCAAAAAAGTTGCAATATCAATTAAACATATTTATTATTATTACTTATTATGCTGTGTTATACAACAACGCTAGTTGCGTCACTGTGGGCTGTCGATATCTTTTCGTATCAAAATAAATTTTAAAGAATAGATATTCTAAAATAAACTTTGGAGAAATCTTCACCAAATCACAATACATAAGATAAAAACCTTTTGTATAATTTTAAAGTTATACTTATGTTGGCTTAATACCTACATAAAAAAAAAGTTCATTCAAATTTTGAAAGCCGACTGGCTTACCACTCAACTTATACCTACTTATGAGGAATAGCCCTCAGTTTAAATTTAAATAAAGACATAATTCATTATATAATATTATTTGTGTTAGGTGCTTTAGAAATAATGTGTATTTAGAAATAAAAATAGATTTTTTTCGATTTTAATTTGGTACATATTTTATTACGAAGGTGTAGTGATGCGCTGACTATGAATTGACTTGTCTTGCACTCAAATATGTCATATAGTTTATAATTTGAGATAAGCCTCTAGCAAACACTGAAACACCCAACAGACATAAGTGACCCCATCTGGGAGCTTTAGCATAAGTAAAGGGGTCCCTTGCAAAGTTTATGGAGTCAAATATTTGGTATCCGAGTCTGAACAGCTTCATACCCATACATACAATAATCTGTTAAATAGCGATTACAGAATAAAGTTCGTCTGAATATAATATAGGACTTGGAATAATAATAATTGTGTTAATGGGATATTCGAATGGCATTATTATTATTTTGTACTTAGAAGATTTTATGTGATCATTGGAACTACATTTTATTCAATACCTACTTGTAGCAACTATTTTACTGTTAAGATATAAATATTAATAATAAAGTATTTATTTGATTCATCTATGATTTTATTCATTATTGCTACTCGATAAAGTACCACGTAGCTCGCAATAATGACACTGTGTACTGTAAGTACATATATAGTAACATTAAACAATACAGATAAGAGACTATAAGTGTTAAAATCCAAAATATTGTTAGAAATACATATTTATACAGGATAATACAATTAAATAATAAAAGTAGCCCAATTATTTGGAAAATTGAACAATACATAAAATATGTCTTTATTAAAAATAAAATAAATAAAAATATAAGATTACAATGTTGGACGGGATGTATATCATACAAAATATGGTTAACTAATTAAATTTGTTTTGTTATACAAATAGTATACTTTTTTAACAATCTATAATGGTTACGTAACTATAAACATTAATAGGTAGGTATGCCTCATGATTGCAGTTATTACCTACCTATATCATAATACTTATAATGGTATGATATGTCATAAAACTATAGTCTACAATATTATTACATATTAAATCAGTTAAAATAACATCTAATCCAAATATATAAATATATTTATATAGAACAGCTACACATAAACATTGTACAGTATTTGTATTCTATTTAAATATATTGGGTGTAAATTTGAAGTAAAACTTTATGCCTGTGATAAAAAGTACAGATATTATTATATTCATAACACTCGATACAAAATAGTTAAAGTGCAAAGCTGAATAAAATGGCAAAATTGCAATGTACATGTGTGCATTTATTAATGTAGACAAAATTATTTAATTAACAAATAAAATGAATTATTACATACACACTATTATAACAATAAAATATATAAATATAATTAGTTATCATACTTTTTAATGAATAATGAACACAATATTCAGTTCTAATATTTTCTTTCACAAAAAAAATAAATTGTTTTAATTATTTGTTTTTTGATAAAATAATTAATTCTTAAATTAAAAATAGTACCTATAAAGTTTGGTTTGACATGAAAAATAAAAATAAATTACTTTCCTGTAACTATCCAATAGGTTATCTACCATTTATTTTTAATTTATATTGATACTTACTGGTTATAAAATCAATTGCAAAATTTGAAATAAGGTACCATGTTTAAGCTATAAGAAATTACTAAGTGAATTCAGAACTGTTAAATTTATCATGAGTCGGTTTATTTATCTAACCTAACCAACGCCCACTCCAAACTCCCTAACCTGTAAGTTTATACAATTTTATTCTAAAAGAACAATTTACTCAATCTCCAAATATTTGACAGTTCTGAGTAAAGATCGATTTTTAGGTAATTTTATAGTTTTATTTTAGAAAAAGCTAAACCAATTTATAAAAAAAGTAAAAACAAAATGACAAGCATTTTTTTTATACTAAATTAGATATGTGCATATTCTAAAATGGTAAATTAATGGTATTTTAAAATGTAAATAGTTTTTTAATCAAATTCAATAGATATGTTGTAGATCCATATAGATTGTAATTCCTAATAAGTTGTAAATTTATTTACTCTAACAATCATACAAAAGTTGATTTTCTATTTAATTGAAAAAAAATGTATAATGAATTTCATTGATGCATTGCGTATATTGTTTATTGCCATTACAAAAAAAAAATTGTCAATTATAATAAGTGAAAAAAGGACGGAATACATATTCACAATCATAATAAATTAATGCTGTGATTAGTTGCAGGAACTTAACAATAACCAAGTAAGCAAATTAATTAGTATGCTTAGTTAATAATATAAACTAAATTAACACAGAATGATGCTATTACAAACTTAAGTCTAAAAGTTATATTCTTCCAAACTTATGATTGTATAGTGTCTTGTGATATAGGTATGAAAAAGGTTATACATCTTAAATGTATATATCAACTTATTTAAAAATAACAGGGATGAAACATTTTTTTAACTTAATATACCCAATTCACAGGCACCCATTGATGTTCATTAGATATAATTTCCAAGGCTTCAACAACCTTACGGAATGTCATATCAAAATCTTCATTAACTATAACTAGGTCTATGTACTTTTCATACATACGTTGTAAACATGCACTTTCTTCCAATGATTTCTTCACGTCATCTTCCTAAAACATTTTAGTTAAATTTAAAAAAATTCTATATTTTATTTGCTTAAATGTTTTTTTAACCTAAATAATTATTATTTTTTCAGTAAATTTATTTTTAAATGTTTAATTATTTTAACACATGTCCTGGAAAAGTATTTTTATCAACCATTGGGCCGTTTTATAGAGTAGGTAAAATACTAACTTGTAATAGGTCTTATAACTTTTCAATGAGAATATGATATTATATATTTAAATCTTAGCCAAAAATAAAATAAAATATTTTTTGATATTCAAATGTATTAAATGTATGGTTAGGTTAATCGTATAAATATTTTTCTATGATTTAAATAATTTACTATCAAAACTAACAAGTATTAACTAATATTTAATAAACAAAATGTATTTTATTATCTTAGTATCTTAAAGCCTACAAGAGAGATAAAAATGTATTAGTGCCTACACATACGATGAGACATAGTAAATAAAATAAATAAATATATATAATCCTTTATGTATTACTATACATAAATGTAGAAAAGCTTAAAAGTCTTGGGTGAAATAAAAAAATAAATAAAATACACAAATGTACCTATGTGCCATACACTGGATAACTGAAGTCTGTAGGAATAATTATAACTTATATTTCTGTTGGCATTGAGATAATTCAAAATGTATTATACTTAAGTAAATTTTAGAATATATAAATAATTATACTACTACTATCATTACTATCTGTAACTAATTGCATTGTTACGATTTAAAATCAACAATTTTTAATATTTGATTTTAAATCAGAAGGTAGTATCACACTACATGTAATTAAGTTTATTTTAACCTTAACCATGAAATGATATTTTTTTAATATTCGGCATAATATCTTAGCAAAAGGATAAAACATTAAAAACAACTTTATTAAAATAAAATCTAACTACCTAAAATTATAAAATTTTCTCTCAATCTAGTTAATTCTGGTTATTTAATGATTTAAATTATAATTACCTCATAAATCGACGCAAGCGATTCTAATGTACGGGCTCTTCTAGAACTATATCTAATGGAACTTTGGCGATCAAACTAAATTAATAAAATAAAATAATATATAGGTACTATAATATTAATACTATCATATAAGTTAATATGAGTCATAATACAGCTAGATTTGAGTAAAGGTATATCACTTTATACTTTTACACACTTTCTACTTACCGTCAATGTACGAGTGGAATAACCAAGGTTTCTGGAATAATCGTATAGGCTTTTCATTACTTCAACACCAGGTGCTGCTATGAAAATTACATATGGCATAAATTCTGAAGAATTGTGAAGCATTTTTAAAGCCTATAACATATTGATTCAATAACAATTAACATAAATATAACAATAAATTTCGAATTTGGGAATTTGAATTTAAAATAAGTAAATCAAGAACATATTTTGTACATACCACTGGACTGCAGTCCAAGACACACATTTTTCCTTGATTAATGACGTCACGGATTGAATCCAAGTTGGTACCATATAAATTGCCTCCATTTTCACCATACTCCAAAAATTTATGCTCTCGGATATCATGTTCCATTTGATCACGATCAGTAAACCAATAATTTTGACCATTTTCTTCTAATTCTCTTTGTGGACGTGTTGTATCTACAATTTAAACAATCATGTAAAATAATATGAAATAATTCCAATCACTTCTGCAGTTAAATGATGTCAAATCATAGTTTAATGATAAATTTATTTTAAAACTGTATGTACATGGTATAACTCCAGCAAATCTTTGAGGGTCACTGTTTATCAGACGACCTTTTAGTGTACGTCTTCCCACACCCGTTGTGCCGATTATTGCAAGTGTACGCCTCTTAAAAGGAGGCATCTTAGTAACTTCTTCGTACAGTATTAATTCTGCTTTATCAAATTCACCATTCCATTTTGATTGATACATTTTCTTACATTTCTTTTTAGAAATCTAAAGTAAATTTTTCATTATTATTATAAGATTAAACTTTTAAATATAATATATTATAATATTTAACAACTCTATATAATTAGTTTATAGATATAGTCTATAGTTCATACTTTATCTATAATATTGAAGTTAAAATACATAGAAATAAATATATTTAATAGATTACCCTAGTTCCACAAATACTAGTTTTATGAACATAGTCTGCTTCAGGAGCTACAAACGCTTTTCTTCTTTCCTCCAATTCTTGAGATGGTATTAACCCGGGAAGTTCATTATCACCAACTTTCTTGGCTTGCCACCAGTTGGGATCTTTTTGATCCAAAACCTATATTTATACATAAAAAATATAACATATTAATCATTTAGTTTCCTAACAATAATTTTTACACATTAATAATTTTGTTATATTAAATCATGGTATAAAAATAAACAGATTTTATAAACACACTATGTATAAGACTAACCTGAAGAATGTCTCCATGTTTAAATGTTAGACCAATTTCTTTGCAAGGAATTAAAGTGTCTTCCATTGGGTCATAATCAAACAATGCTCGCATATAACACTACAATTAAATTAAAATTAGTAGCTAGTAGGAATAAATGCAAATCATTATTAAGCTTACTTGTTGTGTTTGAATTGTATTCTTTTGGGAAAATCCAGGAGCAATTCGAAACTGTAATGTATCTTTGCTACGGCTAACTTCATTCAATAAATCTTCTGGACTTTCCACTCTTTCACCATTTACTTCTAATATAACATCTCCTTTTTTCAATAATCCTTGTTTGTCAATTGTTCCTCCAGCTAATATTCTTGCTACTATAAGATTTCCATTTTCGTCTTGTTCAACAGTTAAACCCTGTATAAAGAGATTTGCATATTATATTTTTGTGTATAAGTAGTAAGTACTGTATAAAATGTATATTTTATTTAGAAAGAAGTCACACACTAATTTGCTCTCCCTCACTCTATCTCACTCATTCATTCATAAAATACTAAAAATTGAATACATGTAAAACCAAAATTGTGGACTTGAGAATTACATATTAGACCTGACATCTATTGTTAAATTTAAATATAGCTAAAATAAGATCATATGCAATATTTTTATTTAAATGTGGTACATAATATAGAATGCATTAAATGTCTTTTTTTTAAACACCTACTTATTTATAATATTTAACTTGATTGAAGTGAAAATAAATATATATATTTTAAGCCAATAATTATTAAAATATAATATCTTTAAATTTGAGACTAAGTGAATATTAATTTATGGTTTATAGTTTTGGCTTTAAGAATAAAGAATTTGTTAACCTAACCTAACATAACCGGGTAAAACAATTTGGAGTAACTGCCTAATACTCACCAATGGTTCATCTGGTTTTTTTCTCAATCCAATTACTTTGTACGTTTGTGTAGACATTTTGGTTCCGTTCTGCTGTTGAGGTGGTGAGGGGGGAGTTGGAGGTAAATCAAATGTTTCTAATGTTTTCTTCAGTCTCTTTAACGCTATTTTATCATGTACTTCTAAAAGGGTCTAAACATAACATTAATCTATTAGAAAAGATCCAATACAATTTTTTGTAATAATTGAAACTGACCTTAAAATGTAATTTGGTAATTATTGATAGTAAATCTTTGGCCACTGGATGTTTTGACGATGTACAGTGATGACACAAATCGATCAATGTTTGCTTAGAGTTATTGGCTTCTGGTACACAAGTATCGTACTCCTCCAAAGAGTTTTGAACCTGTACAACAAAACGAGTAATGACATTAACTTTCCACATTGTTTTTGAGAGTAGTAATTATTGCTTTATTTTATATTTTGACAATGATGAAACATTTGAAGAAAGAATATAGGTAATATTTTTAATAGTAGAATGTACAACTACAGACTTTAGTAGTTATGTATTTTCCTCATAGTAAATTATCAATTATACAATGATGTTAGTTTCCATGGTAATATTATGGTATTTATACGTCCACAAAACAAATGAAAAAAGTTTTTGACGGTACATTTTTTATTATATCAACAAAATACAGTGAAATTAAATAGCACAACTCAAATATTGTTAACAAACTATATGTATAATACTGTACAAGCATATCGTACAGTAGTCAGTATAGCACGCATGACTCTACATGAGTCATATTTCATTAAGTCATAACATATTGGCATAATAACCATAAATTGGTAAAACTACCACGTATAATTTACAGCTATAAAGATTAAAGACCATAGTAAGTTGTCGTATGAAATTGTTTTCAGGCAAGTATCTAACTAAACCTATTATTATTATTTATCAATAGGTATTCAAAAATAATAATTAGGTAACTGTGACGATTGTGTACTCATATGCCAGAATGTACGCCGTATATACAATAAAGTAGGGCTGTAGTAACTAGTAGTATTTGGTATTGGACATTGTAATAGTAGTTGAAAACTCAATATTTATTATAATAGTACGGACGCTTAAAAATTAAAATTGAAAAGTTGTCATTGATAAATCAATAGAATTCATTACTATAAAATACTTTTGATACCTATTATTATAATTTATAATAGAATTAACAATTGAATTGACAAAGCTTAATAGAATTCATTTTTATAAATAAGTTGACCTTTTTTTCCTAGATTCGTATTTCTGTATCTAATAAGTAGTACACTCGTTTTTATTGGCTACATTGACCTGTAGTTTCATATTATTTGTTCCGACTACAATATCATATAAATTGTCTTTAATTAAAATATTGACAACGAATATGACGAATATACGACAAATGAATGACATTTGTCAGCATTGCATGGTTTTTCGCACGGAACTGTAAGAACAATAGTTAGGTATTGGCTAATGTTTAATGATATAAGTGGGTGTTGGTTAATGCTCAAGTCGGCTAGTAAAATTAATTAATATTATTGTTATGTCCGTAGTCCGTGTAAGTAACAGCGGACGATCTCCACATTTATATATTATTATTAAATAGACGACACACCCATGTCCGATGTACATAAAGAACAAAACAAAGAGGTGTTCGGTGAGTTAATTTTGACTCAGGAAACAAGTGGGGAGAAAAATGAAATGCTAGTGCGTGACAATTTCGCAAAACCTTGTAAAACACCGAGTTTGAAGAAAAAATGTTGCATGTCATAATAATAGATGTATCAATCGCGTTAATATGATTGAATGCAGAATGAATTAATCAGAAAAACATAGAATTAATTCGTTAAAAAAAGATAATAAGGACAAAATAACTCTATTACACATGCGCAGTGTTTGGAATTGTTGATTCTGGACAATTGGTAACTCTTCACATAATAAGGAACATAGTATAAAAGAAACATATCTATACCTGCAGACGTGTGGCAACACACCTATTATTTATCTATAATTTATAAGGTGTAATAACTGACACTACATTTCCATTGTAATTCGTAACTTGTAAATAATCAATATCGTCGATATTATACATAAAATGTTTTAATAAAAAACTATACTTAATAGGTAGGTACATAATCTATTTTTATGTAGTTTATAACAATTATCATTACCAAAATACAAACAAATTTCTAATCTTAAATTAGTAGCGAAAAATTGAAATACCATTACAGTCAATAATATAATATCTATTATCATCATCCTCAGCTTAACGGTCCATTCAGGACCTGTGCTGCCACTAGTAAGCCTTTCTATTTTGTATCTATTATAGTCTAAAGTCGACTATAGAAATGTATTTTTCGTTTCCCGAAAAGTAGTGATTTTTGGCTAATTATAATGATTATTTTCTTTTACGCTGCATCCTATTATCTTATTTTTTTTACCCCCCCCCCCGTGTTGACTCCGTCTCACAAATGCATAACATAGAACATTTGACTCTGTTTTTTAATTCAAATTTAGACCTATTCTCAAATTTAAAGGTAAGAACTAAGAATATCATCTAGGACATTGTACATTTAAAATGCTCATAACATACTTCAAAATTAAAATATTAAAATAAACTATTAAGTTTTCTATAGATAATATAGGTACTTGCTTTTAAATTCGCAATTCACTCCAATATTAAAGCTAACAGAGTAAAATGGATACTTCTTAAAGTACAATTTGATAATTGATATTATAATATATATATATATTTTATATGCATTATACATAAATACATAATATAATATATTATACATTAATGCGTAATGCGTTGATTAGGCGGAATCGACACATGGGCTAACGTCTGCTTAAAGCTGTAACAACAAATAACAACGGGAATACGAGATGCAAGACGACGCTTTTCGGTTCCCTGTAAAAAAACTGCTGCCAGACGGACTTAGCGATGTCTTGCCGAAAAGTTAGTCGCGAGTAGTAACGACGACGATTTTCGACGTAAACAAGATCAGAAATCGTCTACAAGTCTACAACATTGATAATAGTAGGTATAGCAACGAAGGAGGAGCTGATGACGAACAGGTGTGCACCAAACACTACAGACAAAATATAAGCACTTATTGTCAAGAATAGTACCTACCTATATAAGGTATATACGAAACATTTCACGGTATTAATGCCATACATTCTTTAATTCACAAGTTTGTGACATTAACTTAGTAAGTAAATGGTTAAAAAATTAGAACGGCTTATTAAAAAAATTATAAGGGTGTATCATCTATTGGCCCGGGCCCCAAGGCCCGTAATATAAGCATTATATTATAAATATATAATATACCGTAAATCAAATTCTACATGATGTCTTGGACAAGACTTAGTCCCTATAATAACGTTTATATAATTATTCAGACGAAGCACTTATTATAAAATAAATTATTGAATCATGTACGATATAAATACATACACGATTTATCAAATAGTTCAAGAGTATCGGCTATACGAGTAGATAAGGTAACATTATTTATTACCGAAACACAGCTCATTTGTATAATACATTCTACCATTGTAAGCGTTAACCAATAGGCTCTAGCTAGGTAGGTCGCGTACGTGGTTTCATAGAGATTTTAACGTCGTTCGAGGTGATAATGTTATAACATTAATAATATGTCGATTGAATACAAGATGAGTGAGTGTAACACAGTTTAACTACTCAATAGAGTTCTACAGCAAAAGTAATTGCATACGTACATTTCAAATGGTGTGGTGGTCTGTCACGGATCGTATAGACTATAGACATACAACGGGCAACAATAATAATATATTCGTCTGAATCACTGACATTTTTGGCGCCATTGTTATTGTTTCTGCAGCACAATAACGCAATTTAATATTAACTAAACTATACTTGATCGGTTATAAGAGAATAAAAACAAAATCTTGTCAATGTACTTAATTGTACAGGGTAAATCACGTGAGCGTAGCAGGGTGGGGTCGTGTGGAAGAGAGGGGAGAGAAACCTAAAAAATGAATACGCTTGCGGCTTGCATTAGGTATTATGTATAAGTGTGTAATAATAATAATAATAATAATCGTCACCAGTTGCAACAATATGGTAAAATTGAGCTGCAGGGATGAACGAATTTAATATAATAATATTAAAATGTACAAACATTACCCGTTAACGACTCTCTCCGAATTCCGTCAGCAGTGGACGAAGAAAACTCGTTGAAGACGTGTTTCACACCTGTTACGTACACGTACGCGACACGAACTGCCTGAGTAGAACGGTTGCCGGCGACGACTCACAACACTGCGCGTTCCGTTGACGGGCGTGCTCACTGCACGCGCACGCGCGCTAAGAAGGACAACCGACAGAGTATAATATACCCGATGTACCTCCTCGCCTCCTTCCACACCGATGACCGATGCCGATTTACGTGACAATATCGTGAATGTATTATATAGGTATAAATGTGTAATATAATATAAATTATTATTACAATACCGTCCTCGGGTCAAAAATGTGAAATAATATAATGTGATGTTAACGATTTATCAGAAATTATAGTTAACTGACCCACGATTATCAATTGTTTTCCGTTTAAGAAGGTAGGTATGAGAAACTATATACATAATATATTGGTGCACTGTAAACTGTAGTCTGGCGAGAACGCGCGTACCAACGACGGTGCGTATCGTTGATAATATACTGACTGCAATTCAGAATACAGCATTACGACAATTTAGTACTTACGACAGAGAAAATAATAAACAAAACGAATGAGCGGAGAGACGGGCCGAGTTGTGGAGACGGGAGTAGTGGTAGACCATGGTGGGATAAGTCGCGGCGTCGGCGGTGCGTACCTCCTACCTAAATACTATTTTTTTGTATCTCGAACACGACCTACACGTACATGTACGACCGCGAGCATATAAGGTGGTTTTCGTTTCTTAACGAATTCCAGTTAAAATACGAAGAATTAATATTATTCTCAACCTCGGGTTCACCGCCCGCCTATGTACACACCTGTTGTATGTTATCGTGTACAACAATATTATGTATGTGTATAGGTAGTTGTAATAATAATAACGTTATTAAAATATTATTCGGGGCTTCCAGAGATTCTTTTTACTCCGGTCTTCCACGTTTCAAGCCTAACAGCACACAAATGTACTCAACTGTAGCCTGCAGGTACGCGGGTCTTCAGATTTTCTTTTTGTCTTTTCATACTTACTATGATCATCTTTTTTTTACGCTTTGTATACGAGCTCACTGCTCCGACAACAATAGATATACCACATCGACGAATGACAACCATGACGTACCTATACGGTATACAACTAGTATCCTACGTAATATATTTATACATCATAAATTCGTATACCTTCACAGTAGGGTATTATCCATGCCCATTTGCTCGTTGACTGAGGGTTATAGAGAGCATAAGACGTTATCTTTAACTTCTCAATTCTTGAGTTCAACTTTAAAATTATAATATTTAAGTATTATACAAATTCTAATGCCATATAATTCTTTTAAAACCTTTTGAAATGTTCACACTTTAAAATATATCTACAAGGAATAAGTGAACACTGAACTTCAACTTGAAATCTTCAACTCTCGCAACAGTAATAAGTACCTAGTGTGACAATGTAAATACTAAACAATTATACGTCTAATAAAGGTTTGTTATACCTACCCTAACTAAATAGATCTATACCAATAAACGTTTAATATTCGTATGTTTATAGTTAGAATATAGGATATTTAAAGAATACATTTGGTGTTACATGATCAAACTTTTAAGCAAGAACATTATGTGTGCTTAAATGATGGCGAATTTTTGGTATTTAAATGTTCAAGCAAGATACAACTGTGTGAAATATCACAAATTAAAAATGCCCATATCTAGCTCAAAAATGAAAATATCGAATAAAAACCGAAGTAAGTTCAAGCACAGATAATGTTCACACCTAAAAGCTTAATAATAGGTCAATTCACTCCAATATCAAAAATAACAGCACACTATTATATCTAGTGAACGAAAATGTTCTGTGACGTAAGTGTGTAAGACGGAGACAACAAATGTATGGGCAGCATCCTCTTAACAAATCTTAATAATAATATTATAATTTATGATATTTTTTATTTGTTTCCAGTTACATGGCGAACTAATCGGGATTTCATTTAAAAAAACATTAAATCCCTGTAAATAACTAGATTATTTATTTTTATTGATTATTATTAAATTTCTTAAATTCATTTAAATAATTAGTAAACTACTATATTTTTTTGTGTGCTATTGCGGGCCTACTACATATCGACATCGATATAATTTACGAGCAATACCGATAGTTATAAATCTATAAGCATATCGTTTGTCAACACTAATAATTGGGTAGATAAACTATAAAAATTAGAAAGATAAACTACATAGACAGAGAGAAGTATGTAGATAAGTTCCTCTGACGCGGTTAACCTTCAACATAATAATTTATAATTATTGTAAAATAAATAGAAAATAATTTTTTTCGACCAAGCTATGAGCTACGGATAGGTACAAAATGTAAATTTGTATAGCCTTACATGTACAGCAGAAAGCAAAATTCTCGAATTCTACCGTGGGAAAATATCTACTGTACCTATTATAAGTTAAATATGTCCCTGACAGTAGTGCGCGTCTTATAAATCACACTTACCTACCTACCTAGAAAATAGTGTTAGCGCAATATTACATTAGTATAAAACTGCAGGCTTCAATGTATAATATCATAGTAATTTCCAATAACCGAGGTAGTTTTGGAATTTGAAAAACCACTTTTTAGAACATTTTATATTAGTGAGTGCCTATAGCAGTACACAGGCAGGTCAATTTCACTGCCGTAAGACAAATTATAGTTTAACTAATTTCATAATAGCTAATCGATATTAAACTAATTTAATAAGCAATCTTCAATGTTTAAAAAATATACACATTTAAAAATAAATATATTACTTTTATTTGAAAATATCTTATTTAGATACCTGATAAACCTTATATATAATATTAATATCAATTATAATATATTAATATATAGGCTATAGTCAAAATTTGAAGTAAATAAAATACTAAAAATGTTTAATAAAAAACTGATATTTGGTTTTAATTAGCAAATACCACTACTTATTGCTATTAATATAAATAGAAAACAAACATTACAATACGTAACTACATAATTTGGATTTATATACTAGGCAAAGCAATAATTGTTTTGCTTTGCTTATATCGACTCACAATAGAGTGTTTAATGGACGAATGTACAATGTGTGCTTAATTAAATAACTATGACTAGCGATCCATGAAACATTTTGAGGTTTTTTATGCCTTGAAAAGTATTTTTAAAATACGGTCATTTGAACCAAATACGTATTAGCTCCATTTAGAATCTACAATTGAAGATGTTATACAACATAACCAGTTTTAAAGGGGTCTTAAATAGGCAATTTTAACAAAATGTACACAAAAATATTAATACAACAGAACTTCAATAAAATTAATTTTTTTAGATGCTAAAAATAATCAATGCAAATATTCTAAAAAACGATTTTATATGTCACAATGTCACATATATTCACACTTGACAATCTTGTGTTAATTATAAATAAATAATATTTAAATAAACTCGAAATAATAGCTTAAATAAATCAATATATATAAAGGCATAAATAGCTTAAAATTAATCTAAGCATTTTAAGACTTTCATTGTGTAAGTAGTACATAATAAAATACGTAATGTGAAAAGTATCAAGTCCCTACGAATTATTATTTCTTTAAAATACAACAAAATAACTAAATTCATAATTTCTCGTTTAAATATACAATACATGGCAAAATTTTATAAAATATAAATCGAAAAATAATTTTATCAACAATAAAGAAAATTCAAAGTTTCTTAAGTTCCAAATGCAAACAAATGCTTATAAACAGATTAGTCTGATTAGTCTGAATATTATGGAAATTGCATTGTGTTTAGACAATTATTGTTTAAGTAAAAGTTAAATGTTTTTATTTATTTTTAGAATAAATATCAGAAAATAAATAAAATCGTTATTATAGTATACGTTTGATATCCAATGTCGCCATAATTTGAACTTCGATCGCTTATATAAAATGTTCGTGGCATTACACTTTAACTTTCTCTTTGAATTCTAGCAAAAAAACATATGGTGAATTTTGTATTAAATTTTAAAACCTCAGGTGTTAAAATTAAGAATGTTGATGGATTTTATTCTAGAATAGAATACTACATATTTTAGAGACTTTGAGGAACTGTGTAACAATTAGAAAAAAGATTTTTTTTTAGTTTTTACTCTTCAAAATACCAACTAGATTCAATTTGCTACCAGAAACCATATTCGAAGTTGAAGATCGAAAAACATTTTCTATTTAAAAAGGGTCTTGGGACACAAATTCCAATAAGAAAAATGTACATCGTGAGACAAACACATTATGCACATTATACATTTTACAGTTTATAAACAATGTAGTACTGCTCATAACATTTTTCTAAGAAAAACTTTCACCGCCACTTAGAATTTAAAAATATATTATTTCTAATGCATGTCACATATTTAAATAGGTCCGAATGAAAATACTAACTTTCATATGTCTATATTCCATTATACTTTTAATTCAAATTTGGTAAAGAGTGTCATTTAATTATTTTAACCAGTTACAAATAATATTATATCATTTTTAAATACGATAAAATTAACATAAACTGTATACAGTAGATATAAAGGTGTATATCTATTCAGAAATATAAGGACATACACCCAAAATTACAACTAATTCAACTACTTATAATAAAGTTACTAATCACCTACAGGTTTGTTCATAATATATCAGTCAACATAAGTACATAACTGTATCAAACTTGTGAAGAAAAAACTATCAATTACTATATTTAAATATTAAACTAAATCTTGGAAAAACAGCTCAACCGAAACTGCAACTATATAGGTAGGTATAAAACAAGTCCAAGAAGTCAAATAGTGTAGCCATCTCAACTACGTTCCCCTTGTCTTATTATTTATGTGTATGGTTTCTTTTTATATTATATTTCAATCGCTAGTTTTGAAAGTAGACCCCTTATGCACATATAGTAAATATACATTATATGAATTTACTAAAATAAGGAGGACAGGTTGATTATTAATATAACGAAAACTATTATAGTAGATTTAACTATTTTAGAGAAAAATTCTAATAAAAATTTTTTAAATAATAATTATGTTTGAGAAATACTAATGTTTAAATAAATGTTTTCTAATTACTTGTTTATGTGAAAACATAAATGACTTAAGCAAAACCTGAATTTCAGAGATAGGTGAAAATGAATTACAATTTAGTAGGTACCTATTTACAATAGGCGTTATCGTTTGTTCAAATTTAGAGCATAACAGATATAAATAACTTTGTATTTACAATTTTGGACTGAATCCGAATTCGAAATGGGTTCAGAAATTCAAATTGAGTTCCGAATTTTTATATTTAGAGCACTGCAGCGAAATGTATTGATTTCACAATGATGTGTTTTTATGCTAGGTACAATTTTTTTCTAACCAATTTCACGTTACTGTACGTACCCTTGCAACCTCCTTGATTAATTTTTTTTAATCGTATGTATTAATTAATCATAATGTGCTTTTAATTATATGATTATATTTTAATCATTTGAGTTTTGTTTGAGCTAAATTAATTTAATTAGAACTTATCTTCATAAATAAAATTGTAAAATAAAAATAAATTTTATATTATATTATGTAGCATGTAGGTACACCTATCTATTACAAGAACCATCATAAACATGATTCATTGATTTTTCATGCAGTATTCATTATTTTTTATTTTTAAGCATGTCATCGCAGATCTCATTTGGAAACAATAAAAATAATTTAATCTTCAACTTTGAGGTTGGTATCAAGTAGAAAGTTGTATCTAGTAGGTACATTGGTGGGGGGGGGGTGTGGAATGGATGAATTCACAACATCCACCTTACAGTCTTGACTTAACACCGGCAACATAGATTTTAACCTACTTTTCTTACAATTTAAAAAATGCTTTAACAGGACATTTCTTACTGCAACTAAAGTCTAAGCTATTGAAGACGTTAAAAAAAGGTATTTGGAATTGAACAAGACAAGATTTCGGAAGAGACTTTCAAGGAAGAGTCGATCTCAAAGCTGATCTGTAAATATCAAAAATGTATCAATTAAGGCCGGAGACTACGTCAAAAAATAACTTCATATTTCTAACATATCTTATCTATTTTATAAAAACGAATCCTCATAATACCTAAATTATCCGAGACTCAACTCTAAGTTCTAATTGTCTATAATTATCTTTAATGACTAGGTCTCCACTAAGATGCACCAAATGTGTGTACCTAGGTACAATATACAATATTATATATATAATAAAACATACGAACAGAATACTTAGCTTTACTTAACATACCTATCTACTCATCTTGGCGTGCATGCTATAGCTATAATATATTTTATTATTTGTATTTAAAAAAATGTTTCAATAATAAAATGTCACAACTGAAAACGACTATTATACAAGCAATACTTAATATTGACATCGATTTCATTAAAAAAGGCTACTTCGTAAATTTGATTATGGTTTTCTGAATGAGATTTTGCTTTGATAGTGTGATTTGGGAAATCGAACAATCATCTAGCTAAAATTATCTAAAATAATATATAGGTATATATTTGAGCAATCGAAAATCAACAATTTTTTTTACAGTTTCTAGTCGATTAATAATTACCATGATTGTTATTTTTGTACAAATTGTATCTTAAAAAACAAAAATGAACGCTTACATTAAGTATATGTATTTACAGTCTAACCTTATTATTTTTATTTGCAAGACAGTATTTTGTTCAAGAAAGAATTTTTTTACCCACGTGTATGTGTTAACAATTGTTAAGACATGTGAAGTCTTGCAAGCGTATATGTGTAATTTGATTACAAATATATGGATGGTATAACAATGTGAGTTTTATAGTGTACAATGTAGGTATCTTTTATTGCGAATGAAAATACGTGACAAATATTTACAAAACATAATTTTGGAAATTTCAATATGGGGCGTGAGAACACGTACGTTGGTATAATCAAAGTCGCAAGAAAGCGCATGTACTATGTACCTACCTATTCGATGTAATAATATAATATGTCATATTGTGTTTTGGTATTTGAAACTAGTAGGTACCTACCTAGTATCTATGATAATTATGATAGGCGAAGCAAAAACATTTTATTAGGATAAGCCAAATGATAAATATGAAAACATTCTAATTACAAAATAAGTTTTAATTTAAATTTTGAATTCAATTTAGTCATTATTAGGTCAGGCTATGTCTTGACTGTGCTGATCTTATAGGTTTG
>PVMI01001371.1:0-10100 GCA_008528875.1 Aulacorthum solani | reverse complement strand
GGAGGATGTGTTCTAGAATTAATGAGTATCTCTAAAATATATCCACTACCCATTTCTCTTAAATATCTATATTTTTATTCATTGAATAAAATGCATAAGCCCCAGTATTTGTAATTATTTTTGAAAAATTTATTTTTGGTATAGCTTACAAGAAATCGAATGCTTGCTCAGTACACACCAACAATATAATGTTATAAGTTTAACACTATGGCACTCTGTCATAACTCATAATCAGATAATAAATTTGTATCTAGGATTTCGGCGCTTTTAAACCATATGATATGCCTATCGCTTTAGTGCTTATATCTCCCACTGAAACTTACAATTCATAATAATAATAAAATTGATAAAAATTATGTTTATACTTTAGCAATACCTATCACTAAAAAGTACAATATTTTATTTCTATAGTTTGGATCTAATATTGAAATAAAAAAGTTTACACCTATTTTTAAAACAGCATTAAATTAGCCTTACTTTCAAAATGTAATCATTTATTCATGCATAATAGTATAGGTAATACAATATTTCTAAGTATAATAATTATTATTTTTTTAAATTAATATAATTTATTCCTATGATAATAACTTAAATTTAAATATTTATCAACAAAATTAACATAATATATATTATCTGGAATGAACTTTTTTTCATATATTTTTACATACTTAACCTTTATTAAAAAAATATATTTTCAAGGTTTTAAAATATAAAAAAATGTTGGCAATTATATAAAAAAAACCAATTGCCACTACTATTGTAGACAATTTTGACACTTTCAATCGATTGGAATTACTATCAAGTTGGTAATTCAGATGACCTTTATTCTTTTCTCACTAGTACAACTGCGAAGAGTAAGAAAAATTCTTATGGCATTTTTTTTAATAAAATAGAATTTGTATCTAAAATCTAAAATATGAACTAAACTCGATTTTTAACAAAATTGTTTTTATAACAATAGTTAAAAAATGATTTATTTTTAATTGTACGTTCTTGATTTTCCTGAGTGCGTAGTTCACTGACGGAATCATTTTTACTTAAATATTATATTTAGATATATTATATACAAAGATCACAAAAGTGATGATATCATAAGCATATTATAATACTTAAAACAATTTCTAATCCAACTACACATGTTGCTAGGATATTTTGATGCGCGGGTCTCTGTTTCCATGAATTCAGCCAAGGACAAAAATACAACAACACCTAGTCGGCGCCTTTTCTAAATCCACCTCCTAGTTTCTACCTTGCGCTCGTAAGCTAGAGAACATCCTATACAGTTACAAAACTCTTAAATAATATAATTTACAATTACCTAGTCTAGCATCACTCAACTATAGAACTTAGTATGGTCCTCGACATCGCCGCCATATCTAAGTTCATTCTCAGTACATTATTTTGTAACTAACTTCTCGGGCAGAGACTTTTCAATCTATCCACAAATTTATATAACATTCAATAAAATATTTATATTATAATTAACAAATAGTTTCTCTTGTTTGCGGAACTTAACCTTTCCTCCGTCATGCCTGATCCATGCGTCTATGAAACCACCGTTGAGGCGTCGAAGAACTTATTTTTATAAACGATAGTGAGGGATCACTACACGTTTTTGGTGTCAGGTTTGGAGTCACCTGAATGAAATATTTTGGTGCCCAATCCAAGTTCATCAGAGAACGTCGACTTCAACAACGTCACTCAGTGTCAGCATCACGAACGGAGAGAGGAGTAATCAGACACATTTTTCAAGCCATAGAAGGCAGTCAGAAGAGGAGATTTTCTGAACCACAAAAAATGGACTAGACAATATGTTTTACTTGTTAGCTGTCATTAAAAACTAATATAATAGTATAAGTCTGAGGGTCTAAACACTTGTTGAGAAATAGTTGGACAATTTCCATATAACCATGACCATCATAACTATAGTAGTAAAAACCGTCTTAAGTATGGTACCGTCCTTTAACAAGGGTATCAAAATGGACTTATCATCCTATATAACAAAATGCGAACACATACTAAATATTGTAGCCACCAACACTAAACAGTGATTTTTAAAAATAAATAATCTTCACAACTAGGTATGAATGCATATAAGGCTATACGTTACCGATAACTCATAGAATGGACCCTCTAAAAGCCCACCTTCGATCAGTATTTGGATTTAAATATTCATTAAATCATTTGCGATCCACTTTTATTAACATTCGGCAAAGATCCGAGGAAGGTGTTAGAAGTTTTGCCGGACGAATCGAGCAAAGCTATCATGCATTAGTAAGCGCATTAACCATAAGACTCGAAGGCGAAGCCGCAACCGCGGTTGCCTAGTCAACCAAAGTAGGAGCCCTTGCTTAGTTGCTTCATTTCCAAACGGCGAGCATGCCGCGATAAGAGCATTATTGCGAGCACGTGACTTTAATACATTAGAAAAAGCGAGAACTGTTGTAATTGGAGAAGAACAGGATTTAATGCATTTAAGACGTGGATTTAGCAATAATAAAACGTACGAGAAAAATAATATGAATAAAAAAACTAACATAAAATGTAATCTCTGTGGAAAGATGGATCATTATGAAAACGAGTACTGCGGTAGTGCCAGCACCTCGTGAAATACAAATTTTAGAAATCTCATAAACAACCGGGATGAAAAACCAGTTATTATAAAAAAGGAATACTAAGGTCAGGTTAGATTCTCCATTTGTTAGTATATCCAGACTGAGAAGCAGAAAACTTTAATTTAATGACAGACGCTAGTCAATATGCAATAGTAGCCGTCTTATCACAGGAAAAAGTCCCCAAATGTCAACATATAGCTTCCACAAGTAGGACATTCAACAAAGTCGAAACTAATTACTAAGTCCCTGATTATTATAGAAAAATTAATTTTAAATATGCACAAATTTATGCACTCGAAAATTCAATAATATGCAAAACAATTCTTGATTAAGTGTTAAAAAAAAACATCTGAAAGATTTTTTTAAGAAAAACAATATTACAAAATGTTTTATGTGAAAACAATAGTATTTAAATATTAGTATACTTCTCCTTATAAATGTTTACAAACAATTATACATTTACGCCTTTTGCTCAATCAAATAAATGCAAAATTATCAACGAAAAATGCAATATTAATTTTGGAACAAATACCAACATGAAGTTACAAAATGTAATTTTATATTATCAAATTAAAAATTTCTACGATTGTCAAGTACCATTGATTTATATTTTGAAAAACTTATTTCTACTTCACAAGACACGATAGTTAAAATGTATACTAATTATTAACTACAGTGTTATTCAAAAAGAATTATTAGCCACCGTATGGGAAGTGAAAT
This sequence comes from Aulacorthum solani, assembly GCA_008528875.1. NCBI lineage: Eukaryota > Metazoa > Arthropoda > Insecta > Hemiptera > Aphididae > Aulacorthum > Aulacorthum solani. The sequence continues at coordinate 6,765 of PVMI01001371.1, read as the reverse complement.
ATTTCAGACCGTACTTATATGGTCGTCATTTTAATATAATAAGCGATCGACTTCTAACATTATTAACAAATAGGGTCTCTTATCTACGTAACTAAATACCTTTCCTTTGACAAGTCTGATCCGTACGCCGACGATACCACCGCTGAAGAACTCTTTTTATAAATGATACTGAGGGATCACTACATCAGGATCAAACATAATAGAAACTTAAATTATCTGGATTATTAAACTATCAAGCTTAAAGTTTTATAAACTGCTTATAATTATTTATAACCATATCTATATTATTAATGTATTTCTATAGAATGAGTTTTTTTTTTAAGTTCAGTATTTGTTACCTTAATACCTTAATACCTTCAAAAAATTTTTTTACTAGTTTAAGAGTCATTATAAAACATTTAAATTGAAAAAATGTCTGAACTATAACTTTTGACAATGTTGAGTCAAACTCAAATTTAATTTTAACTCTGAACCACTCACTTCAGTAGTAAGCAGGTATGTGAACGTGTTAATTTACACAAAATCAGTAATAATAGTGACAATCAATACCTGTCACAAACAGAAATGACCTATTTGTTCACTTCAATTATTTTCACGTTATAAACAATCAAAAAAAAAAAAAAAACAATAAAATTCAAATAAGTTATATGTTTAAAATAATATTGGATGTATACATTACACATAGGTGTGTATATATATTTTATATACGTACGATATACTAAATAATATATTATGTATGTTTGGTACATTTCACGCATCAAAATAGTATTAACATTTTCATACATAATACCTTGTTAAATAAACTATTAGAAATTAAAAAACATTAAACTATACTTCATGTAATTTTTGTATGACATAAGAAATATCTATCTCATGGCATTCTAATGAATATATAACAGATATAATTAATACATATCTTATATTTAATGAAGAATCTCGATAAATTTATGAAAACAATATCTTTGTATAAATTGTTTTAAAATCGGAAGTGTTACTATATAATACTACTATATAGTACCTAATTATTAATTTCAAAATTAAAACGTCCAACAACCACAATTAAGTAATTTAATGTTCAAGCTAGGAATATGTTTTATTTAATGCTGATTTTAATGCTTTGGTTGTTTTAAACGAATTATTGAGATTAGGTATCTATAGTCAAATCTTTTAACAGTTTGATAAATGGTCATATAATTTAAGTACTATTTTAATATTTTTTTTTTCGTTATTGTAGATGAGTAGCAATGCACCCAGATTACATAAATCGTGCCAAACTCTGGACTATAAATTAAATGATTATAACAAAAATAAATAATTCATGACATACAAGTACAATCCTTTAACATAAAATCATAATATTATCTCATGCACTGGTAGTGTTATGATTCACACAATTGTATGTGGATATGTCACACTTACACATATTAATGAAAAGACATAAGGTTTAACCAAAAACTAAATAAATGTGACACTTACGTAAACGAAACTTAATATATGCTGTGCCATAGACAATCACAAGCTGAAATTTATAACTTAAAAAAAGGTTTCAAATATTTAAGTTAAATTATAAAATTAATACAATACTATCTTGATATTTGGGCCAAAACCAGTAAATTGAGGGGGTTGAGAACAACTTCCAGTTTCATACACACCCCACAGATCCACATGGTTTATGCAAAAAAAGTGTCGTATTCCTATTATTCAACGGATTCTTTTACTTAAGAGCTGGCAACAACATAATTTGTTTGCATTTGTACCTAGTGTTTTATGTAGTATTTTGTAAAACCTAAAATATATTGTGTAAATAAAACTATTTATGTATATACTTTAACACTATGTTATAATAGTAATAAAATAAAATGAAACACTCTAGATGAGAAATTAATAATGTAATTAATGAACTAGGCAATGATAAATAGCTTATTTGTCTCCTTTGTCAAATATAAAAATATAAAATAGCTTTAAAAAAAAAATGAACTATGATTAGAATTTTTAAATGCAAACATAAGACTAAAAAAATTTTAAATTTCACTTATTAAATTAATTTGAATTTATTGAATTATGTTTTATCACAAATTGACAAAGTATAGATATTAGATATTTTATAAAGTTGCTTACAAAAACACTACTTCTTAGTTCTTAGTTACAAATTCCCCAATGTTTTCAATAAGGTACGCTATTTTTTAAATAGAATAAAAAACTTTGTACCCTCATAAAAACTAAGTTTTGCAATACTTGCATTTCAATAATTATTGTACATACCTACATTTAGAATATAGGTATCTAAGTTACAAAAATTAAATAATATATTTAAATTTTGTTCTATTTTTACGTTCTAATTACATTTTTTCTTATTGATATCTTATAGTGCTTAATACTTATTAGTATCTAGTATTAAACATAATTTTATTGGAGACATTACAGAAAAAAATTATGTTAAATATATAAACTTTACCTACCTTAACTAAGTTCATTAAATTATTTATTAAAATATACATATACTATCTTAAATATCGAATTTTATTCATGGCTCAGAAAGACTGTCATACCATATCTTAAAAATAAATTCAAACAGATAGGGCCTTGTGCCTAAATTAAAAATATAGAAATTAGTAGATTCAAAGAAGAGAATAAAATTAGATTACCCCGAAATTGTTGTAGATACTTGTATGGTACATTTGTTAAAGTAAACAGACCCAATAAAATTGTGATGGTATTAATTTTATTTTTATTCATAAGGAGGTCAAAAGTTAAAAGTCTAACATTTTTATTTCATTCATTTTTCATTTTATTATGTCACTTCCCTGCTGTTAGACAAATTGGTATAGCGTTCGGTAAACTATATTATTGAATACAAATTACTGGCACTGAATCATCAACATATTAAATGTTAAATTGACCTATTAAAGGTTAACTTGACATATTAAAAATAAAATATTAAATTCTTGATATATTTTGAATTTCTACTTAAAAAATTGTGTTAATTACACATAAAATAGTCTAGTATAATACCGGGTTGCATGAATAAATTAATTAAATAATTAAATTAAACATTTATTGAATCAATAGTGAGCTAATGGTCTCATAAACATAATTTAGTTGCCCACGAATCACGATTGGTCCATTTAATTTTATGAACCATTAAATAAATTAATTGCAACCCTGCATACCAATTATAATTATAATTTTTCAAATAATAAATACTTAACAAGTGTACTACTATATATTTTTTTTTAAGTAAAGGTTGTAAGAAAAAATATGTGTTAGATGTTGGGTAAGGTACTCATCTACAACTCGCCTCGACATTGGACGGTATTTTATTAGGTACATAATTAAAATGATTATGCAAAATAAATTATTTACGAAAAATTGTTTTCATAAATAATCATTTTTTTGGATAAAGGTGGCTCATTAGTCCCATTCAGAAACTTTATTATTAAATATAGTGTTACTGTAATTCGTCAAGTCGTGAAATAGTAACCTACATTTTACAATTAGCAAACAAATAGTAAAAATGTATTAATTACAATAATGACTAATGTTGTGTACACTAGGTAAGTAAACAGTTCATATCCACGCAATCTGAAAAAGTAAAGCTAAATAATTTACAAAATAAATTGTTTTGATTTAAAAATATAACTTTTAAATTAAACATTATAAAATACGAGTATGATGAAGCTAAAATAAAGATATTATATACCGTACGTCAGTGCCACTTTCTGATATAAATAAAAGACACCTAGGAATCGTTGCAGATATTTACGTGAATTATAATAAACCCATATAAAAAAAATTATGTAATTAATTATATATATTGATATTTATTGTGTACCTACCTATAGATTTCCCTTCAAAAATCGACCATCAATCTTGTACAGTATCTAAATTCATATATTATTTCCATTCTATTTCTCAGGTCCCTCAAATCCCCACCATCATATCTAAGTGATCACCACCACCACTACCTCTCATTCTTGTTTCTGCTACAGATGATAACTTCGTGTATTGGTATCAGACACCAAACACACGCATCTAAATTCAAAACGGGGAAGCAGCGACGCCCCCGTATGGTGATGACGGCCATGGCAGCCGTAAGAAAATCAAGTCGAAACGTTAATTAAAATGACAATACAGGGCCACCACCAATGCTAAATTTGACCCCGCTTTGTACCTCGTGTCGTTTTAACCCCATTGTTGGTTTAACATCGTTTCCTACATTGATTTTCTGTCAAACAACTGTTTTGTTTTCTGATAGGTGTTTAGTGTGCAATTATGGAAATTTTCATTATTTTGATTGGTACATTAACATTTAAGTTACCACTTACGAATGACCAACGAACATTGATACAATAATCTTATATCTCATTTCAAATAGATCAGTGAGACTGGACGATTAAGAGGTCGTTATTACATTAAGTCTTACAAACATACAGTTTTAAAAAAAAGTAAGTTCAGCAGTTCAGATTTCATGCTGTTAGTCTTAATATTAAAGTGGATTGACCTATTATCAAACTTAAAAGGAAGAACATTTTCTGTGTTTTTTGAAGGTTTATTTTCGACATTTTAATTTTAAAGTGAAGTATGAATAAGTAAGTACTTGACATATCACAATTTAAAAATAGACTAATTATCTAACAGAAAAATTAAAATATCGTAAAAACAGATAATGATCTAACCTTAAAGTTTCATAATAGATCAATAAACTGTAATATTTTATTTGATTAATATACCAATTTGATGAACAATATTCAAGGTATCTTAAAAAAATACATCATAGTATATAAGCTGAATAAAAGCAATATTTATTGATTATCATTACGGTATACCATTCTAAATAACTCTTAAAATAATATGCAAATCAAATTTAAATTTCCATTCATATCAATAAGTTTCATCACAGTCATATTATAAGTAATATTTCCAATAATGTTTTATGTAAGTAGATCAAATAGGTGCTCTATGTAAATTAAAATTATTTTTGAGAACCTATTATAAGCTATGCAATTATAAATACCTACAACTCGTGAATTTGTAAATAACTCTTGGAATTTAAAATTTAATTATTTATTCAATTTACAGTGTAAGTAAAATATTTAATTTACATATGTATGTAAAGTTATTATAATTACGATGCAAACAATTGTATGTCATGCATTTATTTAAAACTTTTCATATTGAATCTTTACTATACTATTTGCTACTAATAATTTGATGGTTATTATAATTTTTAAACAACATTTTAAGTAGGTACCTAATTTTGTTTTATTTAAATAATTACATAAAAACAATTTATTATTCTACTAGATACCAGACAAAAAGGTAATCAATTTTTCTAACTATTTGTCTAGGTTGGATAGAAGTAATAATGCAACTTACCCCTCAGCAATAATAACTATAACGACTAATGGATGGAAATTCAATAAATCTACCTCATATAGACCCAAGAATACACTTCAGAATTTCTGTGGACTTGTTTGTATGAAATAAACCTAGAAATATTCACTTTGACCAAACAATGGACATCTCATATTCTCATGCGACAAATACAAAAGTTACTTCTGAAGTATACTGGATAACTATAATGACTACCATGGAGCCTATACAGACACTCCTAAAACCAACGATTGAGAAAGTTTCTCAATGGTATTCACCAATAAAACACTGCTGTACAAACTTAGCTGTTATATTTGTACAGTCGGAAATACAGACAATAATTAATGAGAAACATACAAAATATGTAGTACCTACTCAGTGACTAGCAGAATATTCTCAATAATTAAATTTCAATAGAAATCCAAAACAAAATAGTAACAGCATCAAAAATAAACAAACAAATATCAAATACATATTATATGGATATCTTTAAGCTGAAAATAGCATAAAGTAGCCAAAACTAATAATGAAATATATTTTACTAGCCATCTCATCTAATTACATAAAAAATGTATTAAAATCTAATTTTAGCAAATTACCACATTTATCGAAAATAAAAGGCATGAAAATAATAAAGTTAAATTGAAAGTACTAAATAGGAAAACCTGAATTTAAATAGAAAAAAATTGTATTAAATCGACTACATTGGCCACATTGGTTATCGAAGATTTCTTATTGCAGAGGAAGAAAACCCAGATAGAACCAGAACTATGTGTTGTGTCCTTTGGTGTTGGACTAATAGTACAAGACATTTTAACCGAATGTTATAACCCTATAGGTATCTTAAAATCCTTACCGTTTAAACTCAACATAAGATACCACCTAGATGCCTTACACCAAACAGACCTAAACGTCAAAGGACATCTTTAAATTGGTAATTTTTACAAAACCAATTAATTTGTTTAACAACATTTAAAAATAAATGTAAATTAAAAGTATAACAAATTTCCTTTCAGTAGCATAAATTATAATTAAGATTGATAAAAAAATAAATGTTCAATTACTTATCAGTTATTATAATACGAATACAGACACCTACTAATCAATAGTACTATGCTCTATTTACATCTGTACCTATACATTCATGCCTGTTTTGAAAAATATATGACAGACTTTTTAATTGAAATCATTAAATGTTTTTGACAGTTAATTTAACAATCAAACAATACCTATGCAATATTGTATTACCTACTCTTTTATGGGAATATAAATTGAAATTTTCATTCTTATAAATATTAATCATGCACAAATATATATTATATCATATATATAATTATTTCAAATTGTATAACCAGAAATAATTAATTATTTTATTAGTACAGGTATTAGTCA
>PVMI01001351.1:0-12590 GCA_008528875.1 Aulacorthum solani | reverse complement strand
GTGTTCATTTTACATTAAAGTGATCTGAGTCTTACACTTGAATAATTGTTCCATATTTGTATTAAATATTATTCTTGTTTTCGAAACCGGACGAGTCATAATATGCGTAGGTACCTCATATCTACTGGTTTTTTAGATCGACGTGTATTATTTGCAATCATGTTTTTCCATAAGATTCTTTCGATTCTATACTATTTTCCAATATTACGCATAATCTAATGTATACCTACTTAATTCACTTTCTCAAAGACACTTCTCGTTTATGAAATTGATGACAGTTCTAGAAATATTTACCTACTCTTGTAGAAACGCACGTACTGTGGGCGGAAGGGGTAGATATTCCCATGACTTTTTTTATGGCCGTTGTGCACAAATACCAATTACTTAGAACGACAAAATATAACACACAATTTCAGTAATTTTCCATGGGTTGTCATGCTACCGAGAATAAGCACTGATTAAGTTATTGAAGAACTTTGTTTTAAAAAAGAAAATGATATTTTAAATTAAAAACAAACATTCAATTTTACTAGGTATCATTTACTACCTCAATAATACTCGACTTGTCCCTACGAGTTCCATTATTTCCAACCATATATGCATAATTACAAATGTTCTACATACCAGCAATTAAAAGTTGAATTTGTTCCTTAGTTAAAGTGAATTTATTTTCTTCCAAATTTGTAGATGAATTATTATAATTTAATTTCATCACATATTCGCCGTCATTTCCTTTGGATATATCAACATCATTCAAACGACCAATTTGCAAAGATTCTTTTTTCAGCACTTTTGTTATTTGTGATAAGTTGTCCAAATATACTTTACATAGCGCTGAAGCATGTTCACGGGGCAAACCAATCTGTAAATGAGGGGTATAGTATTAACTATCATTTTTTTTATTTAACTTTAGAACGTATGATATATGTACCCATCTAATATAAATGTACATGCAAATTAACCAAAGTTCTTAGAAAATATTTAAAAAAGTAACAACTCGTATGATTCTATTGCTTCTATAAAGTTATATATGAATATTATTAACCATTTCAATATATACAAAAATAAATTTTAATAATACTTTAATAAACGCGATTAGTATAAATCTAATATTTAACTAGTTTTATTTTGGATTAAACATAATAACTTTAAAAAATAATTGTGTTAGTGGAATTAGAAATTTTATAAAATAAATCAGAACTTTATACTTATTTTATGAAGTTTGTACTCACTATTTATGTATTATTAAATAAAAAATAACTAGGTATATTAATTTCTAATAATCGCCAAAGTTTAATTAAGTCTATTAATAATTTAATTAATTGCTTACGATAGTTTTAATAGTTATAACTAACTATAAATGTATAGTATTTTTTTAAGTATATACTTGTTGTAGTTCGTTAGAGAGATAATTTTGAGAAACAGCATGACAGGAAGCATTTTTTAGAATATATGTGATTGCAGCTACACATGCTTTACAGTTTTCAACATCTAAATAAAAAAATTAATTTAAAATATTATTAAAAAGTATACTTATAAAATACCTAAGATTCCACAGATTAAATTTATTTTAGATGGATATACGATATGTACTAATATAATATATATTGAAATATTAATACTTTAAATACATTTTTTTGCCACACAAATATATTAAAACTAGTTTATAACATTATACTATAATAACTGTTTAATCAAATAATAGTGTTCAAATAATATTACACCGCCCAAGACAAAAACGTAGATCAATAAAATCTACATAACTTTTTTATTTCTCTTATGAAATTAGATACATAATAAAGAATTTTAAGATTTAAAAATACAATAGGCATTTGACATTAGTATGGTTTTTTACAAGCTTTCATTTACATTATTTATTTAATTTGCAAATTACTTAATTATTGGGTGTTTAAAATTTAAATTTAATTCATAAGCAAATTACTGTATAATATTTTACATAATTATAAATTTGAAAAACCTTGAACACTTTAATAAATTATATTACGTGTTTATAACTTCACTAATTCACCTAACCTAACACTAAGAAAAATCTAAAGCAGATATATAATCGTATACAATACTAAAAGTACATAGTAAACGAAATAAATATTTAGTAATTCTTTTAGCGAGGCTGTATAGACGTATAGTGTATACTGGAGAATGTAAGATAACATCCCACTAAATTTTATATTATGAAATAAATTAGAGCTCAGCGTTGTCTGAGTCCATTGGGCGTAGTATAACTAAGATACAAAATATATAAATTGATTTATAGTCTAGAGAAGGAAACACCTTAGAGAAATTCTATAGTGTACAATGAGCATCAAAGAACTGTTAAGTAAAGCCATAATAATAAAATCATGGTTTGTATTCTATATGAGTGCCGAACATCCACTCCAAATTTTTAATAAGATAAATTCAGGAAAAAAAATAGATCATTTGTGAATAGGACTAAAAGTTTCTTTAGATGACAGCAGAAGTGTAACCTTATTATAACTACATAAAAATAATTTTGTTTCTGCCCAATATCTCGTCATAGCGTAAATGACCACCCTTTAATGTTATACAACTTATACATGATGCATAAGCTCTTTCTTTAACGTTCAGTATAAAACAATGGCAAATGGAAATATGTTGAAATAAATAAATACTAAGAAAATATGCAATTAATTGTATAAAAGAATAGTAAACGGCAAATTAACAACTAATATTTTTAATTTGTACTACTACATAAATAATTGACAATTATTTAAAGATTACATTTTTAAAATTTAAGCCTGAAAAGTTAAGTAAAATATATTAGCTGAAAATAAATGCAAACAACATTGTTCAATTTGTTAAAATTGATATAATTTAATAATTTAATTCGTTTTACATAATAAATATATAATACGGTTTATTACTAAATAAAATATAAAATACTTGCAATACTTAAGTACATAACGACTATTTTTTTTATATATTATTCAATTGATTTACTCCCTATTATATACAACTATAATCTACCCTATTATCGAAGGTTGTATGTTATAACTATTGGCTATTACATTATAATCTTAACCTCAAATATTCATAAACTGGCAAACCATTTCGTAGGATTATATTTTAAGAAAAAACAATTTAACTTACCCAGTTTAGCATCAGCCATAAGCTCCTTAGCTTTTTCAAACTACAAAACAAAAGCTGTCATTAATTATTCGGCATTGTATCATCGCTCACATAATAGGTTTTCTTAACGATGTATCAAATTCTGCGATCATATAGAAGCGATGAAAAGTGTGATCTATTGCAATACGTATAAGTTGTTCAACATTAAGCTACTTAAGAAAACTCGTTTTTTACGACATCAAGCAAAAATGAAAAATTATAAATTTTATCGTAAATAATATATAAGGTCTTTCTAACCGAAATAGTCTTATATTTAATCAGTTAATGCTATTATTCCATTAAAAAATATCCGCTAAAGATAATCAGATTTATTAAGGTCTTTATGAAACATCGGACAAAAATCTACGCACTTACATGGTCCATTACGTAAACATAAATGATATTACCTGTAATGTTTAGCGGGTGTGTCTTAAAAAGGTGAAGAATAAAAGGCGAGCACAGAATTCTTTGTAACAATAAAAAAATAACTTTCTTTAAAAAAAATAGTGAATGTATACCTAATAATGAAGAATAATAGCTTTTTTTCAAATCCCAATAGATTATATTTTGTGAAAAAATAATAAAAATAAAAAAGTTTGTTGGCAACCACCATAAATAAGACCAATCAAGATTAACGAGTTGCTTTGAATTAACTAATTGTATTTTTTTTTTATGTGTTAGCATATTTTTTAAAGTATAAAACTATAAAACAATGAGTTGCTAAAAAGAGATTTTACACCGCTTTAATAATAATCATAAATAAAAAGACATGATAGCATAACGTTAACATAATAATATAAACTTACGTTGAATGGTTCTCCGAGCAATGAATTAACCGTACACTGGGCTAATAGTTTCATTTTAATTGATGTCTGCAGAGAAAATAATAGAATTTTAATTCAAATTGAATTAACCAAAACTAAAATTTTAAAACTACATTTCTACAAAATATTGAAAGCATGAATAAAGAAATGAGTTAATTTCATTTTAATTTTCAGTAAAAATATTACGTATTTCTAAAACAAAATAAAACAATTCATACTTAAATTCATTGTATGTTTTTTAGACAAATATAAAAACAATAAATCAATAATAAACATATATTCTATATCTGGTTTTAGTAGGTAGGCTTTATGTACACCATTTGTGTAACATTAAAAAATATATATTCTCACCATTCTTGATAGAGCATTGATCTGAACCAATAACCATTCGGGGCAGTCACCACCCCCACAGAATTTGAATTTCTACATCAAACACACCAAACAATACCCATTATACCATTATAATAAGCATTTCAGACATATTAAATTATCTTAAGTTATAGTGTTGGGACGCGTTTAAGCATCTATATAATCTACAAGAAACGTGGCTGACAGCGATTAACAAGAAGGTTAGATTAATTACAAGACAGTATAAGTATTGTTTTACTCACCATTGTGACACGTTAATGACAAACACAGCGGAAAAGGCTACCCAAAGGACCTACGGAAGAAAAATAGGTTATTTCGAGAGAAAACAAATATAATATAGTGAAATTGTTTTTTTTTTCATTTTATTTGGACACATAATAAAATAACATGTTGTCATATTCCTTGTACAAGCTTTGTCGACCCTCTAGTCAAAATTCATGAATAGTAGGGCTGGCAGTGTAATACAATAACCTAAGGGTGTGTACCCAGCACCATGAACAAGATTAAATTGGGAATCGGTACCGATCCCAGAGTTAATCATCGCGATCACCTGGTGTGTCCAAGCTCAGGTACGTGTAAACATAATAATGTAAGGGTTATAAGGTCTATAAATACACGTAGCTACTAAGAAAAGATGGACATTCGAACTGGACGTCATGGAGCTCATGGATGCAAGAACAAAGTTATACTTAATAAGTGTCGCCTATTTTGTACAGGTAAGTACATCGTTTGACATTTAATAATTTTTGATTGATAGTATTATTATATTATATATAAATATATTATTATTGACAGTAGTACATATTTTATATCACTTACATTAATATAATTAATGAACACACCCCAACAAACTCTGATTAAACATAATTCAATCAAATACATTTCATTTAAATATATCTTAAAGGCCAAAGAAACAAATTTATTACTAGAAAATCTCGAAATATTTATTATTTTAAACATAACATTAAATATAAATTATATTTCTTCTCAGTATTAGAATAAAAAAATTACGAAAACCGCTACAAAAAAATATAAATTCTGCTATTTATTTTATATTAAACAAACTATTTATATTTAAAAAAAAATTTTCTGGTTGAATTATAAATACAAAATATGTTTATAAATTATAATAGGTACTAAATTAAGTTTAATTGATACTATTATTTTTTTTGTAATATGTACGTATAATTTATTACAGTTATATAATAATAATATTTTATAATAACATATAATGTATTATATATTATGATTATTATTTGTTTACATATTTACAGCAATATTCCAACTGATTAGATAAATAATAGGTGTCAATAAAATATCATAGTTTGTAGTTTAATTATAGCTGCAGTTGATGTGATGCATTTAAGAAATATTTAATAAATATTTTTCAATAATTTTTAATTTGAGACTATTTTAGTTGTACCTAGGTATATACATTTTTTTTAAATATAGCTGGATAAGCGCACCCAAGAAATTATTTTAAAATGTCGATAATTTTTTAATAAAACTAATTTGTTCCTTTTTCAAAGCATATATTTTGGGGTATATTTTAATAAACCTATTATACTTTGTTTATACTCGGATTAGTTAGCAAATCAGCTGTAAAGTGTTAAATAAAAGAAGAGGGTTTTTGGTGTTGCTCATTGTAGAAGTTTCTATTTTATTACAATAATAAATAATTAAATTCATTTTTATGAAATGAACAATTTAACAATGTCAAAAAAAAATGTATAGGTATATCTATAAAAAATTCAAAACAATTTATATAAAATATTCAATTCAATATTCTTTTTTATTGTTTGATACTACATTATCTTTAAACTAAAAAATGCATGATTTTTTTTAATAGTTTAAATTATTTTAAAAATAAATATAGATATAGTAAATGACTGACATTTAAATACAATTTTTTTTTTTTTGATCCAGGCTTTAATAACATAATCCCATATGTTTAATTCCATTTTATTTTGGTAAAATACTATTATACTGTTCCCTCGCATACGCTCCTTCTAACACAAATCCCTGGAATTAGGTAAGATATATATGTAGATAGAGTTTGTGAAAACCGACTCCCTCATGTTTATAAAACAAGATCCATGACAAAACGTATATTATTGAAGCTTTAAAACGTGACACCTCCGAATGGCTCTGTATCGTAAATACATAAACTTTTGGTAAAAAATCCTAATTCGAAATTTTCACAGCTTATAAATGGCGACGCAAGAATCTCAAGAGCGGATATTAGTGCAGTTTTGGGTGAAAACGACGATCCTAACTTTTGGCCTTCAAGAGGTCGAAGAAATAGTCTGGAACCCAAATTCAAACAATACTTGGAGAGTAAATACAACATGAATACTTTAAACGGTAAAACAAATATGCTATGTAATATTATGGTATTTTAAAAACTTACTTCTCTAATAAAATATATTATTTTTCTTTGTAGCTTTAGATATGAATATTTTATATTTTTTTGAATTTTTTGAGAACAACTTACATTTTTTCATCATCAAACGTCTATTAGTTAGTATAGTAAATTTGTAACTTATAAGTAAGTATTTAAAATAAAGACGATTAGAGTAGTGGAAACAAATTTTCGAAGCACTGTTAGAAGTCAGAATCATGCAGTAGATATACTATTATACTATAAACACTACTTATATTGAATTAAAACAATACCAACGATCATCAATATTTAAATAAAAACCTAAGTGCTTTTCATGTATAAGTATACTATAGATTGTTAAATACATCTATTTATTCAAGTAAAGGTAACGGTTTTATATCAATAAATATGTACTTCCTTGTAAATTGTTATCAATTTTGATGCTTTATGTCACTTTTGGTTAAATTTTAAATTATGTATGGTCATACAATATATTGGGTTGTAAGCTTTCGTACCTTACATTATGTGTAAGAATATAGAATACGATTATTATTTCTAAAAATGTTAAATAACTATTGAGATTTAATGTTAAAGGACATTTACAAAAGCCACTTTACGTCGATGAACCAATGTGGCTAACAATTGATAGAAGAGCTGAGGGAGATGATGACTATTTCTGGGTTACAAGAGGACGAAGAGGAAATAGTTGGAAGCATCCGACAGCTGCAAGACCATCAACTAATTCAAATTATCGTTATAGAGACGAGTCTGATAACAAAATTAAGTAAAAACTCGTTGTTACTATTTGACAATAAATTATCATGTAGTGATTTATAATTTCAATAGAAAATTAAAATAAAATGTTTATTGGTTTAATAATTTGTTTTAATTTCATTGTTTTACCAAAACACCAAAACAGCAAAAATTGTCTTGTTTCATAACCAAAATAATAACTCGAACACGTTTGAAACAAATAACATCAAAATTAATAGTGTGTGTATACCTACATTATATATTTATTATTTTTGAACAGTTTAACGGCGTATGAACTCATAAAACGATACAAAAATAACCCTTTGAAATAATAATAATCGTATAAAAACCTTAAACAGTATAAAACAATATTACCATATTTTTATTAGAATATAAGAGCGTGGATATGAGCATTGCAATAAAAATAAATGCCAATGCGTGTGACACAACGTCACGCCTACTTGTTGCAAATAAGAAATATAGCGCCACCCATCGTATTCAGGGAGTATATATCTTTAAGCGCTCTCTTGATATCCATCCTTTTAAAAGCTGATCTGGTACTGGAGATAACTGTAGCCGTAAGGATTCCAGAGCAATAATACAGGTAATATGTAACTAATATGCATGTAATACATAAGAATTCACAATATTCATTACAATTTTTAATTTTAAATAGTTTTACAGGTTTTTTTCTAAATTTAAAATTTTCAACCTCATTATTTGGTTAAAAAATACTGATATTTAGCCTAAAAAAAACATAAACATGTTATGTTAAATCTAAAATACTACATGAAAAATTAATATAGAAATACATAGCCATTAATTATATTTTAACTATGACATATAGGTAATAGGTAGAAAATTAACTTTTTTTTTAAAATAAAACAAATAGAATAGATATGAGGTTTATTGTTATGTTAATAATAATAACTTAATGATGTACAATATATAAAATATAATACATGCTGTATTGGTTTATAATTATTTAAAATTCATATACAAAGGCAACTAAAAATACAACATTTATTGATTGTTTAGTGTTAAAATATTTATAATATACATATTTAGTTATATTTACATACAAAATCAGATACTATGTACAGATTATAAAAGGTACCTACACTTTACTGTTTAGACATCACCGTAATAAAACCTAAATTTAAATAATTTAAACCAATATCGATGTGAAAAAATATTTAATACATTTTAAATTAATTTTATTTAGGAAGTTGAGAAAAAACATTAATTATTGTTTTTTCAAGCTTAAAGACCTAATCACAGTAATAATTTTAATGTTCAGAATATGATTAAGTAAAACAAAAGCTCATTTTTTTTACTTTAACACAGCAAAATATTAAAACACAACGTGAATTAATTTATCAGCTATACCAAACTAGGATTTCGTAATTATCTGCCTTTTTTGAGTCATTAAGTTTTAAAATTGCTAATTCATTATATGAAAAACTTCTTGAATAAAAATTGTAACTAGAAATCTAGGTGCATAGTAAAAAACAATAATATTATATTTAACAACACAACTAAAAATAAAACTCGTATGTCAAAAGATTACAATGTTATTTATTTAACTAATACAAATATTTAATAAAATTACGTTTTTTTAATATAAATATTAAATATGTATTCAAATTTAATATTTTAATATACATATAATATATATGTATATTGTATATACAATGTAATCTTACTGTAAAGAATGTTAATTTCAAAATGTTTACGTTTTGTTAAATTATTAAATTAAAATTTTAAATTCCAAAGTTTATACATGTTGCAGACTATGGTTTTTCATTGGTGTGTTATTTTATTAGGTAGTAAAAATTATCAAAACTTTTTATGTAAGACTAAAAGAAAAAAATTATATGAAAAATTAAACACAGATTGAACTATTGAAGCATATAAAATAAGCGATTTAAGAATTTCCTTATAATTTTTGAAAAATACGATATATTTTAATATATTTTTTTTTAATTTTACACTATTTTTATGCTATTTTGCTCATACATGCAAATATGCCATCAAAATATAAAATTATTAATCATAGTTACGCCACTGCATATTAGAATTTAGTTTCATTGCCTATTTAAAATCTTGATCATTTTTTTCTTGAGTTTTTAATGTTTTTTTGTTGTTTTTATTAAGAAATATAATAATTTAATTTCAGAGGACTCTACACAACCAATTGTTGTCTCTGTCTTATAACTAATAAGTGCAGAACATATCAAATTTACGCTCACTAGATCACGTTTAGCTTCGTCAGTTTAAAAATTAGAGTGAATCGAAATATTGTGAAACTTATTGGTAAGAACATTATCTGTGTTTGTATGTAAATTTTTTACGATGGTCCAATTTTAGCAATTTGAGCGTATATAATATAGAGTAAATTAAAAAGGCTCATGACTCACTTAAAAATTGAATTATTGTAAAAAACTCTCATGGAAACATAGATAATGTTCTTACCATCAAGTTTCATTGGAGGTCGATTTACTCTAATTTTGAAACTAATAAAACTATACGTGATCTGCTGAGAGTAAATTTGGTATGTTACGCATTTATGAGACGGAGACAACAAAATGCTATTGTAAAATAACTTAAATAAAATCATTATATTTTTATATTCAATATACTATAATATTTATATAATATATTTTAAAGAACTATTAAATACAATTGTAGAGATTCATTGGTTCTTATTTAAAAAAAAAATTGAGTTGTTTCAGTAATGTATAATGCTTTTACTAATTGAAGGTACTACTTACTTTGTTAAATATGCGGATACATAATTAATAGTATTATAAAGAATTTGTAAATGTTGAATCCAATACCATATAGCCGAAAACACTGTGCACTAATTTAACAAACACAAAAACGTCTAGAGAATTCGTTATTATAGTGTTCAATGATTTTTTCTACTGATTAATATCAACTATACAGTTTAATTGATTAATAATGAATGTAATAATTGATTATTTTAAAACGACTTATCCAAACATTCATTGTTCTTACGTCTCTAAGTAGTAGTTTTGTTTTAAAACATAAACATCTTTCATAGGTAGTTAACTATTTCAGACCAGGGAAATTAATATGGGCTTTGTCAAAGTTTTTGATTAAATGAGTTGAGTCAAGTCATTGCAAGGATCGTAGAAGTCTTTATATAAACTTTGCAATGACAAGATGATTGCAGTAGTATTAGCCCATGTCTTTAGATAAAGTTGAAGATATGAAACATATTATTTAAAGTATCTACATAAACAACGGTATATAATACAATACACTCGGTCATATATGATTTTCTGTGTTCTCAAGTGTATTAAAAAATATATTCTATAGGTATGTATAAGATATGTGTATTTATCAAACATACAATATACATAGGTACATATATATATATGTATGTATATATAATATATATATAATATTATTACTATATTTCTATTCTACACTTTTTTCATTAAAATGTTGGTACAAACTAATTAGGGATTGGTCCAATTTAAGTTTTCACGAACTTAAACTGAATCTCAATCAACTTTCAAACTTACAATAATGTAACTATGACAAATTTAAAAATATTGTAGAAGTAAAACAGTTTTTACACCTATCAAAAATAATTCGAATAATCTGCTGCCATACTTGAACACATTTCAAACTTTATTATACTCGAATTATTCGAACTGTTCCAAATGTTAAAATTCGAACTTAAATTTTTCTTGAATCCAAACTTTTTAAATATCTTAAGGTTTGTGGTATTTGAAAATTTGAAAAACTCAAGAACCTATACCAAAAATAAGTCATCTTTGGCTGTTGGTTTAGTATAGAAATGGTCAATGACTTATAATACCAGATGTCTAAGCAATAACTTCTACATTAAGATGTTTTTTCTGTTAACACATTTAAGAGAAGTAAAGGAACAAAACAAACTTCATTTAATACTTCCATAGATTTTAATTGATTTCAGACTATAATTGAAGTAATTTTTTAGTTTATCAGTACTTTTGAAGGTATTCTATAAAAAAATTATAATAATAACTATTTACTTGGGAACTAGGCTTATAAAAGTGTAGGTATATAGCTTAAAAGTGAAGGCTGATTTATTTCAAACCTTTTTTTTCGTCTATATATTGTAGAAATACTTAGAAAATGTGGCAAGTTTTTAAGAAATATAAGAGCTAAAACAAAATAGGTAACTATCAATTGTGTACATAATAGAATACTGTACGTTTAAATATTTTCCTGGTAGTTTTTATCTAAGTTTAGGATGATTACGAGGAACTAAAAAATATAGGTTTCATTTCACTACTAAATATTTGAAAATTTAGATGCAGAAAAAATGCAACATAGTTCAGAATGTCAGATAATATTTCTGGGCTAAAATTGAACACTAAATTGCGTTGCTGCAAGCAGTGGACAAATCATCGTACATCATGTTTAATATACTGATCAGGGCAAAGATTTTAGTATTTTACTAAAGGTGGCGATGTTCAAAATCATAAAAAATTATCAGTTAAGATTTTTCAGACTTTCTAAAAATATTATTAAGTCTATTATAAACCAAAATTACACATTATACTAAAATCATATATAACGTGTACCTATCAATTAATAATAGTGTCATATAATTCAAAACATTTTGAGAGTAAGTTTAACTTTACCTTTAAACGTTTAAAATACTAAAATAAATGCTAAGATTTTTTAATTTTTCAACGTTTTTTATTTCTTCCGAGTGCCTATTACATAAGGTCAGATTCGTCAGAAAACTATGGGGAAATTCTAAAAATGATCTGGTTATACTTTTATAATGTGATCCGGGTCCCATTTTCAATACGTAGAATGGTTTACGAAGTTTTTGGAGAAATCCTAGGCAACATGTGATTATTTAAAACACTAACATTATTTTTATAAATAATAAACATAAGTATACTTATATAAAATAAACGTGTAGCTTATATAATTAGGAACGTATAAATAAAATTCAGAAAAATTGTTTTATTATTGGATATTAATAATATTTGTTGAATATAGTTTAGTGAATGATATAAATAAGTACCTATCTCTAGTGATCTACATGAAGTAAAAGTCAATCTATATTTTTAATATTTTTT
>PVMI01001349.1:0-11454 GCA_008528875.1 Aulacorthum solani | reverse complement strand
ATATATATATAAACTACACATACACCTAAATACCAACCATCAGTAAACTATAAATAACATACAAATTGTGTTAAGCAAACACACTGAATTATAGGGCGGGTTATATTTCTGGTACTGAAGAAATTGATATATTGATACTTGTCACAATGTGCTTGTCGATGGTGAGGCTTCGGGGCTTGATCATGGTTGGGGGGGGGGAGAGGAGAAGGTTTGGAACCTCCAATGATGAAATTTAAACGAAAACAAAGTTTTCATTCCATTAAAATTAAATAATTGGATGTCCAATGGATTGACGTGGCAATCTTGCCTTATATCGTGAGCAAACCTATGGATTTCGTTTTGCAGCATTATATATAATATTTATAACTTGATATTCTCACGGCGATATTTTGACAACATTGTATTTCATCATTGCTAAACTCAGTGTCACAAATCATAGTAGACGTTTGTTATCAATAGTTAACTCGAAGTGGCATCCGACTCTACAACCGCAATCAAACTTTCGAAATTTTTCATTCATCTATTTTTTTTTTTTTCGATGGGCCATGATGGTGTTTTCAATTTAGACGAGCTACGAGAGACAAGACACATTTCCAGATATTTTGCTGAATTGTGGCATTAATGTTTGATCCAGTACAATTGGGATATTTTATCGGTTCTAATTGTAACATATTATAGTTACATAGTTGACTTGTACCGCGATCAGTATTGATTTACATTTTTCAATGTCTAGTACAGTTGTAATGTCGTACAGGCAAATATGTTGTCAATTCACTTCGGTAGACTTTAAGTTATCAGATGTTGGTTGTTATTTATCGACAAACTATATCCGTATAGCAGTTAACATATATCTATATCGTTGACTTGTCATATTTTTATTTATCAGTTGTATAGAGTATATACTTGAGTGATATATTCTAAGACTAGTATTATACTACTATAGGTAGTAGGTACCAGTTTCCACACTAAACCTGCGGATTTCAGTACTATTCAGCTGACATCTTTACATTCAGTTACAGTGACGTATTTACGGGGGGGATATAGGGGAATCCCTTAATGACTTATTTTTAACATTTTTCATCACATGCTTATAGATGAGTATTTTTATAATATAGAAAAAACACTCTGTAGTAGGGACATAACTCACAAATGTTTTTGACGACGAGTGACGTCAATAAAAATAATTATTAATGCTCGTTTTATGCCCAGTGTTGATTCTGAGAAAATAAATATGGGACATTTAAATATATATATATTATATCTGTACAATAATTATAGGTACTATAATAATTATAATAGCTGTTATAGTTCTAGCCCAACTGACCAATCGATCACGCATGGGTGAAATAACCAATTTCCAGATAATAACGAAACAGAGATTGCAGCTAGTAAGAAAAATAAGAGCGTGAGATATCTGCATATTTTTTATGTTTTTTTAAGTTTGACCAGAATTATTACTATTATATTAACAGTAGAGGTATGACAGAAATAAATATTTTATACTTTTTCCTATTTTCTGCTGAGGAATAATTATAAATAAGTAGGTACCTATAATATGTTCATATTAGTTATTATTGAAAAAGGAATACATAGATTTTCCTATTATTGGCATGGCATCGATCACTTATAAAATAAGACCAGATGAAATAAGTATCAAAATCAGAAAATTAGAATTTGTGTTATAAGTTGTAAAATGTTAAATATCTATTGTTGCATAACCGCAATACCGCATAAATATAAATTACACAATACAAATAATATTTGAATTCCACATTCATTTGTGTAAGTACCTATAATAGGTATACGTATTCAAATTTGTTTTAGAAAAATATTTAATCTCTCAATGAACATGTTATTTAATATATAAAATATACATGTTTTTGCATATATAAATAGAATGTTGATAACATATTTTGCATTTATGAAGTTAATAAATTACGATTAATTTAAGAAAGTGTATAGATGAGCCATGAGCCTCCCTCTCCCGAACTTATAATTTCTAGATAAATACAAGAAAAAATTCTAAATACGTCACTGTTCTGTTACTGCTTCTTCGGAAACTTACAGTTGGTTAGGTATGATTCTGGAAATACACATCGGATGTATAGCAGTTATAGTTATAGCGGTTTTAATATATATCCGTAAGCTAACCTTTAACATTATTCAGTTTCAAGTCCTCTACCATTTGTTTCAAAATTTCAGTGACATTTGTATATTTTGGTACTGTTATGGCAGATTTACGCAGACGTTCATATTTTCATACATTGTGCAATATTCGGCCAGTTTGTGTGTGACCCACTTAGAATATTGTTTGTTTATAAAACCATTGCCATACACCCGAGAGGCGTTATTTTGCGTTGTAAACACTAACAAAAATAAAAACTCTATGTCAGCATTATTTCACGAACAGCTAGAGATACGTGTTGCTTGTTCAGTGTATATAACGCAACTGAAGTCTGAAGCGTCTTCCAAAAACCATATAACTTGTGTAAGATTTTTAAGAACACTAGTCACTTAACTAGTAGTGCGACTCCGTCGACGTATAGAGTAAATACATTAACATCTATAATTTAAAACAGGTATACATATAAGATATTATAACAGTGATACTTTAGACAGACAGCCTAGGGCTAACACTTAATCCCTTGAAATGTCATTGTTTAGGTCCTTTTCCCAATCTCTCCCATGTTTTATAGTTATAAATTATAAGTATAAAAAATTACACAAACGGAACTCATATCCCACATTCATGATTTACTATATTACATTTTCAATTTATTTTTCTTATTCTACCGTCTTTTGTTATTAATGTATAATCTAGTGTCCTAGTCTATTTGAATTGCTGCATAAATGTTCTAAAAAGTTATTTTAATGTTTTATTATAACAATGGGCTTCTGATCGTATTTTCGAAAAATCAATAAATAACAGCAGTGTATATTTATAAAGACTTTCAACGACAAAGCCCCAGGGACATTTATAGATAAAAATAATATTCAAATTTAGTATAATAAAACATTAACTGTATGTATATATATTAAACACTGTAATAATAGAAAATGTCGGTATAATGTCTTTTAATACAATACCTACGTCGTATACCATATATGTTATCAGACATCAGTGCTGTAATATAGATATTTTTAACAATTATTATTTTAATATCTAAGTACTATTTATTAGAACTCAGAAATTACTTAGTTACTAAATAATAGTTTGCACATTTTTAATACATTTGCTAGATTTTTGGCTGCATAAATCATTTTTATAAATAATCTGTTAGTTGTGAAGTAAACTATTATATTTGCATGTGAAGACCATCACATAAAAAAGCAGTTATTCAGTATCGAACCTCCCTCCCATAACAAATTTCTAGGTACGCCATTGACCATCTATTTTACGAATTTGTGATAATATGTGTTTGTATTATGTTTATTAGTTTATGTCATATGGATTGTGGATATGAGTATACCTATAACTGATTATGGCAATGGTAACTGATATCGGAATCTGTATAAATTATAATACATTATATTTTTTTATTTTATATTATATTAAATAATATTATTGTCTTCAAACACTTCACGCGCTAGTGTGAGTGTTTTAATACATTTTCAACGTGGTGAATTTAATGTTACCCATTGTCTAGGTTGAGCTTTTAATTTTTTTTCAAAGCACAGCTATATTCTTGGCACTTTGGCACATACAACCAACACTGTTAATAGTCTATTATACTATGGTGTATAAGTCTATAATTTACATACCTATAACCGGATAATTGATACATTAGTTTTATAGTTATACATTTATATTTTATAGTAATTGCTAGACCGTTGTAATTGTTTCATATTCGTTTGTATTGTATTTTTGAAAGCTGTAGTCATCTTTTGTTTCGTCTATTGTATACACTATTCAGCATGTTAAAAAGGATAAACTATTTTTATGTGCTAAGCTGCTAGCATTAAACCGATTTAATTTTTAAAACATGGATAATATAGCATGAACAATTTCTCATTTCAAACTTAATTTGTATACAAGGTACATATAGCATTGCAATTGATTATAAATACAAGTATTACATATCTACCAATTGTTATTTACTTATATATAGTTTATATGTATATCATCCAATTAATGTTTTTGTAACGTCACTTTGTCACTTTAGAAATGTAAGAAGTTTTTTTCTTTTTTTTTTTTGGTGGGGGGGAGGTGAGTTATCAAAATGTATGTACATGTAATCTACATTCAAAATTAAAATGAATGAAAACCTCATTTAATTTATTATAAAAAAAATAATTAAAAAATATATTTTCTGTCTGCGGACTAGATGAAGTTTGTCCGTGATATTTGGTAACCATCTGATATTGGTGTTGTAATAGAATTGACACTGAATACTGATAATTGATATACATAGCACTTTATAGTATAATTCATTATTATATAAGTAGTTAGGTACCAATGTACATCATTGTATAGGTATTCGCAAATGAAACACAAAAACTGATATAAATTTAAAACATCATAATATTATATCTCCTCGTTAAACGGTTTCGGATGTGTAATTTACAAATTACTTTTAAAGTCACTCGATTTTCAAAAAAAAAAATCATGAAATATTATATTTTTTAATATGTATTACGTATATTTTATCGCACTATTTTAACTTGCCTGAAAATAAATTAAACAAGTCGTTATTAATACCAACGAAAAACATTTCATTATTTTATATAATATGTATATATGTATATAGCTGACAAATAATAACTACAAAAAAAAAAATAAATAATAAAAAAAACACTTAAATTTTATGTAGTTTTATCATCCAGGCATCCAAAGCCAAGCACCGAAAAAACGAATATTTAATATTGAGTATTTGAACTACAGCAGAAATAATAAAAACTATAGTTTTGCTATCATATAACGTTGCGTGACTTGACGTGACATTATATTATGTACATAGAATTTAGGTTATAGGTGCAAGTGGTGAAACTAAGGTAAGCAATTGAGAAGGGACCACACTGTCTTACATTATTTAACTGAACATAACTAATAATATTTTATAACTTTGTAACCTTTACTGTCCTTGAAGATCGAAGTCATATCAACAATGGAGGTTTAAGAAAAATGGCCCAATAAAATAAATAATAATTACTAAGGTGCCAGGGTTAGGATAATATTTTCGTTTTTTAATAAATATTTTGAGTTAAACTATAAAAATATTAACTATTTACTATACCAATTAATTAAGTATCTGTCTAAAAATTCACAATCAACGTTTTACCTACCTATAACTATGAACTGTTATTTCAACCAAAATATTCATAATTCACAAGATAACTTTTATAAATCAATATTCAAATATGAATAAAAATATATACATATACTAATACCTACTTGGTTGTAACTTTTAAAACTTCTAAAACTTCTTCCGGCTATCTGTTCTTGTTGATGATGATCTGTAATTTGTAATATTTACAATCATAATTCATATAGACAATATAGATACGTGTTTGAGATGTAATTCTTTAATAGTTATTATTTATTACCATATTATAGTCTAAAGTCGATGCACCATGCACATATGACACATCATTCCAGGAATTATTAGATCAAATTATTTTCCATTTCATTCTTGAAATAGTTAAAAAAAATAATTGTGAAGGGTCAATTTGTTCTAGGGGACCACACGGACGAGGACCCAGTCAGTGAATGTCCATATATTGTCCTCTGTCAAATGCATACTTAGTTGAAGGCCTATTATATAATTTATGAGCATTAAAAATGAGTTCATTTTTTTTTTAACAATTTTCTGTTTTATACTTTTACAACAACTGTGCAGTAATCACTAAGCCGTAAACATTGATTATATTTATAATATGTGTAATGTAAATATTACATTATATACGCCAAATAGTTTTTTTGGGCGTTCGCGGCCTCGGGGGTACAAGCGTGTTAGTGTTATTGTATTTTGGTAGATAAAGTTGGACCAACTCGAAGTGGCTATAAAAAGTTCTCAAATAAAATATTTATGTATACCGTATACGCATATACATAATATATCGTCATATCGTCCAAGTGTGAATCTGCGATACACGCCGTTTATAGGACAATATAAACCTACATAATAATATAATACATAAAGTAAAAAGTTTGTGTTGGGCAAACTATTTATCCTTTCTAACAAAATATAAAACACATTGGTAATAATACTAAAATACTTCGTTTAGAATTTATATTGACTGGTAATTCATCAATAAAATTATAGTAATATATAATAAACAATATTTTCTATTCGGTTTAACATCGTGATTTAAAATGTTTATAATTTACTACGGGGAAACGTCAGTATTATAAAGTCTCTTGAGCACCGAAAAAAATTCGTATTTTAGATAAATTCGTCTTACGAATAAATATTTCTTTAAATGGAAGTTCCACTATATAAATATTTGTTCAGATCAGAATATACATAATATATAATATTTTTTCATAAATATTATAAAAGTGTTAATGAGTGAATACCATTAATTTAAATAAAAAACTTACTGCTAGGAACAAGTTACAGTAGATACAAGTACCTACAAAGTACTTTCGGTATGTGTAAATTATAAATTTAAATAACAGTAATCGTAGATAGGTTCCAATATGGAAACTATACAGGCATATCAAAACCAATGTTTAAATTTGATTAAGAAAAAAAATGGAGCGTTTATTATATAAAAACACATATAGATAGTTTCACTTAGATATAACAATGCTGAATAATTATAATCCGTATAAAAGGAAAGCATTTTTTTTTTATTGTTAGTATTTTAAATAATTGAAATAATTGAACAGGTAGGTACCTACAAAATAATGATAGTATATTTTTTTGTTAAAATTGGTCCATGTTTTTCATAATATTCCAGTAAATTACCTCGATTTCACATTCACGTGTCCGTGATGTTAATAATTTATTTATATTCTACCTAGGTAATCATCATTATTCACTAAACACTTTTATTCAAGTCCTTGAAAAATGAATAAGTTTTTATAAAAATATAGTTTAATATCGTAAAAAAGCTTAATCATTTTGACTCTTGTGTAACAAATTATTATTATTAGTATTTGGTATCAATCAATATACAAGTTGGACTAAACGATTGCGTCTAAATAGTAAATACCTACAATATTTAAGTCCAAGTAAAAATATATAGCTCACGTAAAGGTATAGTAGCTCCACAAGTTCACTGCTTTAGGCATGGGTTCTCTATACGGTAACCACCTAACCTATGGTCTTTAGATTAGATATAATATTATGATCGATAGTATTATTACAACAATATGTTTTATTATATTTCATTCATGTTTCATGTTTCATGGATGAGTCATCGTCCAGTCATGTGAAAATATTAGTCAGCCCAGCATGCATATATATGTATAATGTATTTATATACTACTTATACATTGTGTCAATATGTACATACGCAGACTATAATCACCAAGACATTAACAATCAATACTAATGGCATATTTAATTCTTACTTAAAATTATATTAGATTTTGAGTGGAATGTATTGATTAAACAATGGTGTTCCTTTTTTTTATTGCAGGAACTTATCATCAAGTTTTGTACCAAAATGTTATTACCTTATTCATTATTTTTGCAGTTGGTTTCGGCTAGAAAAAATTAATATAGTTGTTAGTACAGAGGGTTATAAATACAATCAAAAATAAACGTTTTTACTCTAATGTTTCCTAATTATAATTATTAGAACAAAAAATTTAAAAAATAGCCGCAAAACGGGATTATTTAGTATTTACACAAACTCAGTTTTATTTTTTTGTCGTAAGTTTTATTGAAATAATAATAGGCACCCATACTTGATTTGATAAGTTTATTTTTTTAAATTTTTTTAACTATATGTTGATAACATTTTTGTTTCAAGGTTTAGTGGATGTGTGTTTTTTATCTCTATTTGTGTCTGACATCAGTTCATCGCCTTTTGGAGCAGTAATAATGCTAAAATTTTCAACTTTTAGTATGGTTTCGGTTTAATTTAAGACCCCTTAAAACTTATTATAGTTGTTATTACTGGACTAAACAAAAAGTTAAGCGTAAATCTACATTAATTTTTTATGAACCTTTGAAGTTAAAATGTTGATACATTATATTAAATACATTTTTACGTGGGTTTTTCTTTTATAAAATAGGGATTTATCCTTGAACGATTTTTATTATTTTGTTGTAATTTAAAAAATATCGAGGGTATATGGTTAACATTTTCATCGTCATTACTTATATTATTATTTTCTACACACAATAAAATATTAAGATATTTGTACCACGAGACTATTTACACCGTTCTACTGTACGTTGTCGGTATTGACTTATAAGTTAATATTGAAAGTTTAGTCACTAATATATTATGTAATGTACGATTATAATCTGTATAATATGCAAATAGGCTAAAAGGCAATGTCCATTTGCCATGGTAAATTCAAAAATACTCACCAATTTTGACGAGAAATTTCAGAGATTAGTTCTTAGAGATATTAGGGAAGTTTAGACTTTTAGAGAGAAATTTCTTTGCCACTTTTTTCCGTTGAACTTAAGTACCTACAATAAAACAAAGATACGCCCGTATAATATCGTATTTTATAATTATTTAATAATAATACATTTTAAATTTATAAAATATCCTTAAAATTAGCTGTGAGACCACTGTCTCCACTCAGAATTGTTTTTGATATGCAATGATATACATCGTACCGACTACCATTGAATTCAAGTGTAACACATCCATTAAAACAACAGTTATATCTATAATTACATTCATTACAAGCAGAAGCAGAACGACTTTTCTATAAATATGTATTTGTACGGTTGACGTAGGCTTAATTGCCTAAATAGGCTAAAATATGTACCTATACTGCGTACCTACACGATTATTAAATATATTATTAGGTATTATGTGATGCTTATAATTTATTGTTATGATATTTCGTGTATATTTTATATAAAAAAATGTAAAGAAAATAATGCAGGTATAGTGCATCTTTGAATGAATAATTTAAGGGACTAAACTCGTGACTTGGTTGAACTTGGTTCATCCACACTATAGATCAGTTTTCGTGTAATAGTGGCCCGTGGGTTATTTATGAAATAAAAAATGTAGGTAGATTGTAAAGTAATTTGAATTTAATTTAATTAGATATATAACATTATATTAATATTTCACAATATATAAGTATATGCATCGTATATAACATTATATTCTAGTAGCAGCAATCTGCAGTAGGTGTAGATTTTTGTTTTTATTTCATTGGAATAGATGTGCAGAAACTGCAGCTTTAAATTGGTTTTCTTGTCTGCTTTCTCAATATATTTATATATTTATTATAATACGATTCAGAGAAATGTAGGTAGGTAGTTCTGGTAGTTATTAGTCGAGCTCAAGCCGTTTTTGTACGTAGTTCTGTGTATTATGTGTATTTTTTACACTCTTATTAAAATGTAAAAAATACAATTTAAAAACCCACTCAAAAACGTTTTTATTATGTTTTTCTTTGTCCAAGTTGTACACAGCGTATACGTACATAGCCTACAGTACTATGTATATTTATTATTTAACGAGTAACAACACAATACCATTAGCCATTTGTTATACGCAGAAGTGCAAAATCATATATATTTTTCGATCACAAAATAAGCGCAACCTAAATTAAAGTATATTATTGTGTTATTTTAGATTCTAAAATATTATTTCTATTAAACATAAAAAGTATTTAAACTTATGTTAACATAATATTAACACAATATCAGAATTTTATTATTTGATAAATAGGCAGTATACCCTATATAGGTAACCCAAGGGGTCCAATAATGCGTTGTGCGATGTATCAATTATTACGGTGTGACTACATATATTATATTTATACCTATATAGGTATTGAGCATATTATTCAATTTTACAATTTTACAATTATGATTTTATCATAATGGATTTGATATCAATAATGGACGATACCATCAATTATTAAATATATTGTCCATTACACAAACTCACATATTATTATATATATAATATATTGTACTTAGTATGTAGGTACTCTGTACAGTGTACATATAGTGTAACAACATTTAATTTGTCTTTACTTAATAGTTAATGTCGAATACTGTTCTATACAGCGTATACATCACTACCTATATGTTTACCTACATAAAAAAAAGTATTACCTGTATACGACTAAACATATTATTCATATTTTAAGAAAAACAATATTATTTTGGCGAGGAATTATATAAGGAAACCAAATTGTAGTGACACTATTTTGACCCAGTAGAATTAATTGAAGGTACCGTATACCTATTATTAAAGTTTAAAAAAAAATTGTTCATGTTGTTATCGACGACTGATAAAAAATACAAAAACGTAAAACCCATTTCACCTTGGTGTCCTTGTTCACGTTAAGTTATCAATGTTTTTGTTTATTTCGAGTCACGGTAGATAATTTTATAATTAATATACTCGCATTTAGCCATGCATTACGCCAAACTGGGTTAGTGCTTGCCAGTGGCACACCCATGCAGGATTCGCCTAAGACGAGGGTCTAGACATGACACATTTTTTCGTAGCACAACTTTCTTACGTAACATTTCAAAATGAATAACGTAACTGATATTTTATAGTACAATATTCAAACTATTTACCTATTCCAAATAATAAAATAAAAAAGCCACTGTGTTCATGATAAAAATATAAAAAAGTAATATTTAATACATACCTTATACCTACTCATACACAATTACAAACGTTTAATGAAAATTTTACATTTCCTTATTGTATATACTTACAGTGCAAAATTCGACAATCGTTTTCCTAATGCCAATACATCTATATAACTTAATTAACTGTAAACATGTCTATGTACCTATATATATATGTATGGAAGGTATATTAAGGAGATATAATCATTTAATCAGTATTCTGAATTTATATTCCATTTAATCCAACTAAAATTTGTCTAGATATTTATCTAATGCGTCCAATGCACTCCAGAATTTAATAATATTTTTATTGAAATATCAACCTCTGTTATAACTTTGTCATAGACTCATAGGTAGCTTCCAACGTAATTTTTTTAATAATTGAAAATATTATGAAGATTCATTTAAACAGAAGAAATAATAAACACTTGAAAATCAAATTTCATTTGTTTGTGATTATTGAAACAATCGTTTAGATATTAGACTCAATAAACGGAGAGAAAAAACTTATTCGGTATCTAAATAGTCCTATGGATTTTCCTTGAGAATGTTTACATATTTGTGTTTTTTTAGTGTAATAATTCTAGAAATTTTGATTTCAATATCTAATTGATTGCAACTTATGGAACTGTAACTTCACACTACAATTTATAAACGATAAAATATTCCAATGAACCTTTTTTTACATTTATTTGGTCCCCAGTAGGGA
>PVMI01001340.1:0-12569 GCA_008528875.1 Aulacorthum solani | reverse complement strand
CCTACTATGAGTGTTACTATATAGTGCTTAGTAACTGCAATTCGGTCGTGCCCGTCGGCCTTGGGCGTAAAGCCGTTAACTGTATATTATATATCCATATGGACAAATAAAATATAGACGTACATATCTTGTAGGCACCTGTTTTATATTTATTTTGAATTTTGTATGATAAGATATTATAGGTATAGGTACTTTACTGTTTTGGGAAACTCAAAAATAATAAATCACGGAGTGTGACTTGCTTATTTTTCAAAAAATAATTACAAAGTGAAATTCTAAATTCTTCAATCGTCCTAGGAGAAATTTTGTTATCAACGTCAGACACTGGTCGTTATCACAACTCACAAGATGAAAGTAAAAAACATTCATCAATCATTAGAATCTGAAACGAAAATAATGTTTATTTCAATAGGTTCCTATTCTAAATGAAATCCCTCTTCTTAATTCTTTACCTTTACAAAACAATTTTTAATGTTTCAAAACGTTATGTTATTTTTGGAAGATCTGAAGTAGAAATATTATCCATGGAAACTGCGTTTGACAAACCACTTTGGCTAACTGCACAGATCTTCAATCTTCACTGAGACAGTTCAAAAACAAATAAACACATTACAGTCATGGTTCACTTTTGTGTTTTTTGCTTACAAATTTCCCGATAGACTTGTTTGTTGGTAAGTATTTAAGTATGGTTTTTGTGCATAACATTTGACTTATACCTTAATTTTAGGCCCAACAAATGAAATGCGTTTCAACAAACAGGAGATGATCACATTGGCTCAACAACCGTCTAATAAATTTGACAAAGAAGGGTTGTTATTTGTACGGGAACGCCAAGAAGGGTTTTTCAGAAGAACTGAGAGTGAGTATTTATAATTTGACTCATTTTTAACTTTGAAATGTATTAGTAAATAAAATAAAATAAAGTTTAACAAAGTACAAACTTACCATTCATATACCATTAGAAAGTTACAATACTGTTATAATCTAATATTGGCATAGTTTACATCAGCTTGGCATGTTTATATATGAATTGTGTGTGAGTACATCATTGTTTGGAATTTTGCATGATACATTTTAGTACTTTTAAATTAATATCATTGTTATTGTATTGGTTTAATAATACTCCTAAGTCCTGGATTTGAACCATTTAACATTGTGTGTAAAAACAAATTTACCGCTTTTGAAATAACTGAAAAATATATAACAACTATAATTAATATAATTATTTTAACCGTATAAAAACACCTAAGGTTTAAGAAAAAAAAAATTGATAATTTACTTCAAAATAGCTATGAAGTTATTAGGTACTTTTATTGTTGTTTTTATTATGATTTATGACTATAATAAATACATACAGGATAAAATTTAGCCTGATAATATGTTATGTTATTGTAAACAAGTTCAATCTACATCAATTAATAATAATTCATTCGTAGATAAAGCATATAGTAATAATATGTGTTAAATGATAACAATACAATTTATTTATTTGAACACTAAATAATTTAAGATTCCGTTTTTCTAGAACATTGCAGAAGTGTCACTAATGGGTAGTTACTTCATTCAAAAATTTCATGCAGTAAGCCACTTTACTTATTTGTGTTTGTGGGATTAAGCTTTGTATATGAATAACTAATGCAACATTTTTAAACAAATTTTACTAAAAAGTTGTTATTATTTAATAATATCAACATAATATTTTTATATGGCATTATACATTTTATTGAATGTATTGTTTTGTTCTTTTTTCTAATTATAGTTTTCTTTTTATTTAAAGAATCTAAGCTTTTGAATTTTGATAAACGATTATGAAGTAAAATATTCGTAAATATTTAAAGACAAGGGTTTGAATGTTTGATGTATAATAATGAGTTTAAAATGTATTATTGTGAATAAAATTAATTTGATTATTTTTTAAAAATCTTTTACTTGTAATTTCGAACTATTGTACCTAATTAAGATCTAAAATAAAGAGTAATAAATATAAAAACCAATTTGAGTAAAATTATAAATTGGAACTCTAATGATTGAGATTATTATGGTAAGATAAAAATACAATTTTATGACTAAATTTCATATTTTCATAAAAGAGAAAATATTTATGTATATAATTGAAATTATACTCTATGTGTGGTTTCTAAGATTGTGCTGTTCTTGCATATAACAAAAGAAAATCTAATTATTGCATTTTGAATTATTTGTTTTTTGTTTTGGTTAAAAGAATAGAGGTCTTAAGTTTTTTCAATCGTAATTGTTTTTTAGACTATTAGATTTATTTAAACAATTTCAGAGAGAGATTCAAAACGAAGCAAAAAACGGGAACGTCTAAGCGATTTGAACTGTTATGGCGGATCACATAAAGGTATATGATTATAAGCATTTAGAATAATTAAATTATTATTTAATACATAAACAAAATATGAGGTATGTTAAGTGGTTTATTTATGGTAGAACAATAAAAATGTGTACCTATATTTTATTTGAGCCAATCTGGTTTACAATGTTGCAAAATAACATCTGTATAGTCTGTATGGTAAATACGCACAACTGCAAATTTAAGATAGCTGTAAATAAAATAAAATTTCAATGTCATACCTAATCAAACTAATCAATCTAGTATTTATATAAAATTATATCCATATCTACATTTATATAATATGTATTTATTTAATTTAATTATTAGCTAAAACTTTTAATTGAAAATTATGATTTGTGGTTGGCATTTAATGGCTGATTAATGAATTGAACTAAATCTAGGGAAATTATTAACTGTTTTATTACAGTGTTTATAAGGTATAGTTTTCCCCACCATTGTATTATATTAAACAGACTGTACATATAGTTGTCCATTAATATTTAGCATGAAACTTATATATTGTTGCATGATACATCCATATGCAACCTATTACTAGCCAACCTAACAGTTAATTGTTCATTTATGTTGAAATAATCTTTGAACCTTTAGTTTCTTTACATTGCATGTTGATAAATGATAATTTTTTATGTCAAGACTCAAGGTAAATTTATTAATGTAACTAATACAATAATTTTATTTTTTCATTTTTGTTCTCATATAATTATGAATATAAAATATTATACCTACAAGGGTTTCTCATTGAGTCATCATTTTACAGGTTATTCTGTCATTTACAGGTCAGAATGATTTTACATATCTATTTTAATCTATACAGTATAATATATAAAAATGGGATTGCGCTTAATTTGTTGGTAGATAAGCTCCAGTTCACTTACTTCACAATATTTTATTTTTAAGTTAAAATTTAAATAAACACAGTTAAAATACATTTTTCTTTATCTTAAATAACTAATTTTTATATTACATGTATCCTTTTTGAAACCATCATCTATGGATTCCCACATTATAAACACTGGTTATGTTTAGATGTGTTTAATGTCTATAGTTCAATCAGCCACACCCGAGCACACACCTATGAACATATATTTATTAGTTTAATTATTGTGTTCAACAGATTATTTTAATTAATTGGTAATTATTTCAATTTATCAGTGTTAAATATTAACTATTATAAAGTCAATAAATATTGAAACATAAAAAGTAAATTATTTTAATCAATTTCATAACATTAAAAACAAATATAGTAACATTGTTTTTAATGTTAAATATTATTATAGTATATTGTGCAGTACTATTCATAATATATTTAATTCTATACATTTTACTTAAATAGCCACTATGTGTTAATGTTAAATACCTTGTAATAAAATTTTAGTTTAAAATATTTTATTAAAAACACTAATATATATAAATTATTTTTTTAAGCTAATTTTGAACGTTGGTGTCGTTTGAGAGGAAATTTGCTATTTTATCTTAAGTCTCATGATCAGCTATCAGATTTACTAGGTGTTATTGTTCTACAAAATTATTCTGTACAATTAGATGAGTCTCCGCCAGAAGGACCATTTAGTTTTCAAATAGGTAAAATTTTTCTAACTCAACATTTTTATTTATTTAAAAAAAAGATAGTTAAAAAAAAACTAATTATTTAAATTAATAGTATTTGAAAATGGTATTTGTCAACAAATTGCTGCTCATACAGAGCCAGAAAGAGATTCTTGGTTAGAAGCTATAAAGCAAGCAAGCTACGAAATCATGCGGGCTAGATTGTTGGATTTAAGAAGACAATTAGAAGTAAAACGAAAGCCAGATTTAGATATTAATATGTGGAGGTTACGTAAAAATCAACCTAAACTAGGTAAATTTTATTACATTCTCTACCTATTTATAAATATTTTTACTTCCATATTTTATGTATAGCCATGTCCATGTTTCAGATCTAACAAAGGTACCATTGTGCGAAATATGTTTTTCTTGTGATAACCTGATGTGTGATGGGCATGGACGTTCTCCAAATCCAGCAATTGTTGTATCAATTTGTATACCAAGTGAAAATGTTTGGATAAACTATGCTAACACAGAAGTTATCATTGATAATAGTAATCCAACATTTTTGAGAACTATATGGTTACAGTGCAGTGATGGATTCACTGAGGATTGTATCCTTCGAGTATCAGTCTATGATGTCCGAGAATGCATTTCTGGAACCGCTGTAAAAATGGGACATTGCGAAACAACACTTAGTTCGCTGTTAGAAACTACTCATTCGGGAAACAATGGCCAACGTGTTCGTTTGCCCCTGTCTTCACCAAGTATTAGATCAGATTTAGATAAAATTATTGGTTTTGTGTCTATGACGATTTGTCGCCCAGACAAACAGATTGGACATAACATGAGTACAGAGTCCACACCATGCAAATCATTAATGTATAGCAATCATAACTTTCCTGTAAGTTAGTTAAAATAATATTAATTATAATATATTTATAGGATATATATTTTTTAATTAATATAGATGGTAAATCATCGAAGAACACAGTCTTTACCTCCAAGACTTGGATCCAGATTACGTGTTCCATTACAGAACTATTTGTATTTATTATTTGATAATGTATCGTTTGTGACTTATCGTTTTCATTCTGGTCTAAGGGGTGATATATCTGTTTATGAAATAATGGCTGAAAGCAAGTTATGCTTTTATTTACCCCAACAATTGTTGTAAGCATTTACTCATTTAAGTTAGTAGACAACAAGTGAAAATTAACCATTCTTGTAAATAGAAACATATGGATACTTGAAGAAAAAGAACTTTTACAAGAAGTGTCAGGAATGGGTGAATTATCTGAGCCATGGCACTCAAAACAAGTAGAGCTACTTGACCGACATTTGCAACTATTACATTTGTATTCTCAAGCTAAACAAAATCTCGAAAATCAAAAGGGTAAATTATTAACACTTTCTTTGATATATTTTTGAAGATTATTTATCAATTTATCATACATAATTATCTTCCAATGAATTTCATCCATTTATTTTAAAAAGGAATTCATTCTGTTCCTCATTCTTTAAAAAAAAAAGAATTTGTTCCCTTTTTTAGTTCCAAATAAAATAAAAATTCTTATTTAATCATCAATATTTTTTTTCATATAAATACTTAGGTACCTAACTTTTTAATTATATTTATACATACCTAAAAGTTCATTTATAATTTACTATTTAGTTTAAGAAAATAATATTAATTATAATTTTTTTCTTTTATTCATCTATATTTATTATTTTAACTCATTATTTTTTAAACCATATAAATTAATATTATATTAAACTATTAACTTTGATATTCGATAATGATCACTAATTGGTATTATACATTTTTAAGAAAAAAACGTTTTAATTTTAATTATTTATATATCTGTATAAATTGTAACTCAAAGGAACAAAAAATGTCATTATTTTTCCTTGAAAAAAAGAACTAGTTTTTTTTTTCATTAGTTTTTTATAAAAAGAATTGATTTCAGGAATCCATTCTTTTTGGAACTCTTTCCTTCCAAACACTGTTAGTCTAAATTTTGTCTAAAGTTTAAAATATTAGATATTAACTATTTATTTGATAGGCATATTATGAGTATATTATATAGAGTCTAGACAATTGACTTCTGTGAAAAATCTAAGTCTAAATTTTTTTTCAGGGGTTCATTTTAAACCAAGTTCGCGTAAAAATGACCGTTCTTTAGAGTTTGCACCAACAAACTTACACCTTCAACGCATTTGGGTTCAAAATGATACACTAAAAAAGAGTGGATTTTATGATACTATTACAGTTGGCGCATTTACTGCACATTCACATAAATCTAAAACTGGAGGATTGATAAAGTAAAAGAAATTTCTAAATATTAAATATAATATTTATGTTTTTAATAATATACATATGCATATATTAGATTATTGCAACAACTCAAAGAAGCACCACTTAAAACAAACGGCCATGCTATGGCCAGTAGTAAAATTACTATGGCATTTGATGCCATTCAAGCAATTAAACTTCTAAGACGAGAAGTAGTAGATGCAATGAAAAGTTTGTTAAATTTAGCAAAAGACAAACAAACTGCAGGAATGATGCCAATTTGTAATGATATGATATCCAAAGTAATTATATTTTTAAAAGTCATTTTTAAAACCTTTTTGATGTTTAGCATTAGTTAATTCACTGTTTTATGCTCTCAATAAGTTAAGCTTTATTAGTTGCTCATAATTATTTACTACTATTTGTCATATTTAATTATTAATGAAATGGCTAATTTTATTGAGCTTACACAGTGGCGGGTTGAAGGGCTCAATTTTGACGCAGATGCGTCAACTTTTCAAAGGGGGTGGTGTCACCCTGTGACTGGCGCAAATTACATTCTACGGTCCGATCTCTTGGGTCTTTCGGCCACATTTTATTAACATCATAACTTTGTTATAAGTAAAAATGGTGGGGTGGTGGTGGTAAGTATGTAGTTATAAAAATGCCTCATTTAAAATTTAAATTCAGTCTGACACTGAGCGTACATAACTATATAAGGGGTTTAATGATATTTTAATACTTATAATATTAACATATTATAATTTGTAGACTCGTATTTTGCTGAGTCTTTGGGATCCAAAACTTGTTGAAGAAGCTTTAAATTTTATTGAGGAACATAAGGTGACGCCCGTCTTGTGTGATGACAATGAATCCATTAAACATCCTTCAAATTATCATGTATCGCCATTTAAACGTATAGCGAGCCAGATAAATTTTGATCTACAGTCACCAGATACTGAGGATTTGTATACTCCGGAAAGCCCAAAATGTTTGAAGAATTTGATGAAGTTTGATTCTAAAGAAATACAAGAAGAACATAACTTGAGCGGTAATGAAGACCAACAACAGTTTATTGTGTTTCCAGAATCTAAAGGCGAAATGGACAATAATCAAGAAAATGTAAACCATATTTGTGGTATGTTTTTGAATAAAATTTAACATTGTATTATATATTCTATGTGCTTAAGTGCTATAAAAATATATTTAAAAGGAATATTTTTAGGTTCAAAAGAAAATTCTCTTCTGAATGAAAGCGGCAATAGTATGAAAACAGGTCAATTTTTGGACACTTACTCAATGTGTAACTCACCGTCAGCCAACTATTATAAGCCAACTGAAGAACCAGAGCCTTGGGAACTTACTCAGTTGAATATTGAAGCCAGTATTATGTGTCTTGTCAGTAAAGTTAAATTTTTGTGTGGCCGTTGCAATAGTCCAGCAGTGAGGTTGAGGTCTCAAAGAAGTCGTAGTTTTCTTTCAAATTCATCAACAAATCAAGTAAATAATTTTTACCTTGCAAAAGATACATTTTATGTTTGCTTTGTTA
This sequence comes from Aulacorthum solani, assembly GCA_008528875.1. NCBI lineage: Eukaryota > Metazoa > Arthropoda > Insecta > Hemiptera > Aphididae > Aulacorthum > Aulacorthum solani. The sequence goes on along the minus strand of PVMI01001340.1, from coordinate 4,802 downwards.
CTAAATGTATAACAATTTTTTCCATATATTATACATTTTACTACAAAATAAAAGTGTAAAATATGCATACAATGTCTAATATATGACAAAACTATTACTATTATTTACTATTTAGTGTTTATAATAACTCAAAATTATTTTAGGCAACAAATTGCAATCAGCCTGTGAGCTTAGATTCTAGAATCACTCAAATTGACAATAACCAAGCACAAACAACAACTAATAATAAGTAAACATATATTTTTTTGATCTTTTACTAAGTCATTAGTAGAATATAAAATTATATTATTCTATGTTTTTAGTGCACCTTCTAGAAACAAGTTTACAGAAGGACTTGATTTTAATCTTATGACTGACTGGGGATCTGAATTAAAACCAAGCATGCGTAAACTTCGTCAAGCTATGGATGGACTTTTAAAAACTGCCAGACTTACACATAGTGTTTTTAGAGTACAAGAGGATAAACGGTCAGCTGAAAGGTCATGCAATGTTCGTTACCGTAGACATGTTTGTTTTTCACAAGCGGTAATTAAAATAATTGATTAACATTACATTTTAAGAAAGCTTAATTTTAATATTAATTTTGCTTTAGTTGACTGCTTTGGTTAGTGGTTTAATGGCAAGATTGTGGTGTCAAAAACCTGAACCTGAATTCCTGTATGTATTGTCTTCGATTGGTTGTTTAGCCTCTTTTGAATGTCTATTGAGCTACTATGGTAATGAGATCGACATGTGGGGTGACATGGCTGTTGCCATTGAAGATCTTGCCACTGTAAACTTTACCTTATTACCATTATCGCAAGCTGTTAGGTATTATTTATAAAATTATAAAAAAATATATATATTTAATAATTAATATTATCTTTGTAGAGAAAATCCAAAAGATGAAATCATGCCACGAATTGTTGGTTCTAAGAATTCTTTATGTGTTTTATTGCCGGTTCCAGATTTAATTCAATCTTTATTGCCTTCTAAGAACATTTCTTCGTTTCGAGTTACGCCTGTTTTTTTTAATATGGGTATTAATGAAATGGCAACCATTGCAGAAAACCTTGGAAATACAAAACCACAGGATAGCAGCAATATTGACAATTTTGAAAGATTAAATGAATTTTGTTCGAGATACCGAAAACTTAATTTAACCAATAATGGTGACTGTGAGCGACAAGGCACTTCTGTTGCAGAACTAATGAGCAATTTAAAAGATTCATTACAAAGTAGTAAGAGCAAAAATGTAGAAATACTGCAAACAGCAGCTATAGTGTGTCGCCGTTTAAAAGGTAAAAATATTATATAAAATATCTATTATTATATTTAATGATTTTATTATAATATTTTTGCATACAACTTATTAATGATGTTTGTACTGTTTGGGTTGCTTTCATTTAAATTTGTTTTCAATCTGAATAAATAAATGTTTTTATCCTAACTTTAAAATTACTTTTAGGTTTAAGATTTACAAGTTGTAAAAGTGCTAAAGACCGAACAGGTATGTCTGTTACACTAGAACAGTGTTCTATTCTGAATTTGGAATATGGACTAGCAGAAAGTGAAATTCAAAGAGCATTAGATTGTATGAGAAGGTATTTATAATTTTTTGAATATTCTAATGAAAAAAAAAAATAGACAAGAAAAACTTACGGTTGTCATAATATACCATGTGAATATGTAATGTATTTCAGTGAAGGATGTAGGAGAGAAAATGCATACAAAAACACTGGTGTCAGAAAATATGCATTTAACCGATTGCAACACTTTACTTTACCACAAATGTACAGACCTCCGGCAGGTACTTATGGATCAAGCCAAACTTAAATGGTTGCCATAGTTGCTATACCATTTTGTTATTTATTTTATTTCATTTTTCTTTATTGATTTTTCTTCCTTTCAATTGACAAACAAAATTTTTTTAACTTAATAATGTTCCTATACTGAGACTGCTGTCTGACATATTTAGAAACTCTGCAAATAATTTTTGAAATAAGAAAAACTCACTACTGTTATCAATATTATTCATATTTTGAATGGGTTTTATTTTCAAAAGAAAGAATAAGTGCTAATTCATTTGTTTAATTGATTTTGGGGTTAGATTAAAATAAAAAAAATACAGTAGTCACCGTTTATTTTGATCAACTCATGCATAGAGGTTTTTGTCTGGATTAAGCAAATTAGTGATAGTGGTTGATTTTGTCCATAATAAATAGTGGTCTGTTTTATCCAGTAAATGGATTAAATAGCAAATTCTGTATTAGTTATTTAATTACGAATTAAATTAGTCATTACTCGCTAAAAACTTATTGAACATCAAACTGATTTAGTAGTATGACAAAATGCTTATTTAGTCTGATATTCACACAGGATTATGGAAGCATATTTTTTGATTACTGAAAAACATGATACTAATAGTAATTGTTATATTAGTACAAAAATTGGCAAACAAATGTATTCATAAGTTTGGTCGCTACTGTATCATTTGTAACATCTCTAGGAACACCACAATTAAGTACTAAAAGATTCACACTTTATTCAGAACAAGGAAGGTACAGGATGGCTGACTTGTGAGAATTGCTCATTGACTTTGTTCTGAAGCTTTGCCTTGTACGTTAGCGTTGGTGGAAGAAGCATCTGACAGCCTCGACGACTTGCAAGCCATAGACGAAAACCAGTGCTTTTCTTATTCTGAATAGAGTATAGGAGTCTCATCATCAAACAAATATTTGCTCAAGCTTTTTAAAATTTACCAGGATATTACAGTACTTTAAAAAGAGGAATAATCTGAGTGGATTATATAAATATTATTAATTGTTCTTGGAATCATGACAATGCTTCATTTAATTTTTTTATCAGACATCATGTTAGTCAGTCCTTGTTGTTTTTTTTTTGTACAACCCTCTAATTTATATATAAAAAAATGTGTTTTAATTTTATATTACTCTTCATTTTATTTAGCTAGGTGAACTTACTAATGAGTTCTAAACAAAATAATGTATTAAGTTATTACATTTAATTTATTTAAAACTCAACATAATAATACAATTATTATGAATGTTAAATTTCTTGTTTCTACTACTCCTAATGAGAAAACGATTGTCTAGAAACTTGATAGGTAGATACTTCAATTATGGGGTGAAATATTTTAATTTAATTAATAACAATTTTTTTTAAAAAGTTATTTAATTTGATTATCCTAACTGTTTCATTATTGACTATATATGATTCAGAGGGTGGAGCTCAGCCAAGGGTGTAGAGGGAGAGGGTTGATTAAAATTACTTGATTCAATATGTTAAGTAGGTGATTACATGTACATTAAGTTTCATTGTTACGTGTTGCGTACTTAATGTGTATAGAAAGTATTACAGAAAATATAATTCAATACATTTTTCCTTAGTAAAATATAAGTTGCATTGCCTTGATATCTATAATTTGTGGCGCTAATATTCTAATAAGAAAATCCAATTAAATTAAATGTTGGGACAAATATTTTTTCTTTTACAAACAACTATTTTAGAAATAATTTTGACTATGTATCATACTATATAATAACAGTAACAAATAATTGTAAACATTATTATATTATTTCATTACCATATGTATATTCCTCATACATGTGCTGGGTTGCATGAGCAATCACTAAACATTTAACGAATCAATTGTGAGCAAATGGTCTCTTAAACATGATTTAGCGACCAGATTTTGGTCCATTAAATTAATACATTTTCATGCAATCTGTCATAAATTATTAAAAACTGGGTGTATACATTGTTTTTTTTTGGTTGTATAGCAGTAGATGATAACAAACAATTTTTATATTTAAATTTCAGCTTTAGAAAATAATCATAACATTTAAGATTTATTGTATTTAACCGTTAAATAAAATGTTTAATATAAGCTTTAATTACATTATATCAATTATAAATGTTATTTGTCTATTTTTTAAGACACAATGTGTGCCAAGCTTAAGTAGAAAATTGTTTAACATTAATCAATTAAATTAACGTTTACAGTTAAGCTTAAAAATACTTAATATTATGGGTTGGGTGCACGTCTTCCTGTTATTGATATCAAGTCATAGATTCTCTTTGTCTATGGATATAATTATGTTGCTCAAAATGTACAACAGAACCTTGAAATTATAAAATATTTACTATATTAACTTACTTTAAAGTTACTTAAAAATTAAATTTACAACATTCAGATATAACTTAACATTGTATTTGTCCAATATACAATTTTATGTTATTGATAAATGTATATTTATAAGTTTATAACCATGTTTTTTAGATTTTATCGTTAACTAATTTATGTTTTTAGTCTGCACATCTTTATTTTTGAAAATTATAGCTAAAATGTTACCATCAACTGAGTGATTTAGAAATTTTCAACAAATTTATTATTTGTTATGCAATTCATTTTTATTATTTCTTCTATGTAGTATATTTATTTATACATATTACACATTTTTATTTTTTAAAGTTATTACATTGAAATTATTATTATTTTTTTTTTATCTATTCTTGTTACATTGTTTCTATTTATATTTTCCTAAAATACCTAAAAAACAAATTTTATCACATAAATTGTAGGATTTTTTTTGTATTATGATTATATTATTTAAAAGCTCAGGCTCACCTTTATGTACCTATTATGATTTGACATTTTATTGTATTTATTTTGTTGTACCAAACTATTATGTTAATAGTTATATTATTTGATGTGCAATTAAATTGTTTTAAATTATTTTGTGTTTATTATTATATAGTGGTTACAAACATCGTTCAGGTGTAGAATAAATCACTATGTA
>PVMI01001334.1:0-10308 GCA_008528875.1 Aulacorthum solani | reverse complement strand
TTCATAGTTATGCCAACTCTGTGTACCTATCTCATTCAATTTTTTAACTACATGACAAACCTTAATACCTAATTGAGTTATTTAATTTTATCTTCAAAATGCATATGTTCATATTAAACTAATTTTTATTACATTTGTTGTTAATAGATTTTTATACAAAAATATATTAATAAATTAAAATATTTAAATTTTAATAACTTAACATTAGTTTTTATTATGTGGAGTAAACGATTATATTTAAAGACTGTTATCACTCATTTTAAATTTTACACTTTTTTCTTTAATACTAAAATATGCCTAGATAAATTATGTAACAGTAACTTTAATAACCATACTTTGATTTTATCTTTTAAATCATTACACAGCTATGTGAAATATCTCATTTTGTTTAACTTCTATTGGTTTTTTTGTCTTGTGTCTTGTGTCACGTTTCATTATTATTAACTATTAATATTAAGCGAAATATTTACAAACTTAACGTTCTTAGTAGTTGCTATCATAGGTTTCTGTGTTATGAATAATAATATGGAACAATATCCATTGATTGAAATTTTTAAATATTATAAATCTTTTTCTTTAAATGAATCTTTTTAATTCTATCAGTTAAGTCCATTAGCTACAATACCAATTTGGAAAGTATTATGAAATATATTAATATATAAAATATAATTGTTGTTAAATTCAGATTTGTATAATGGTTAAGCAATAGCATATTTGAGAGGGACAAATAGATAAAGTTCCATAGTTGTATTTATTATAATACAATTACTAATTAGCTTTAATTATAATAAAAAAATTAATATTATTGCAGATTAACATTTGATAAATTAATAAATGTTGGGCATCTAGAGAATATTAAAAGTTGTATTAAATAATTTTACCCCTTATCCCCATCTTTATCAAGCTTCAGATACACTACTGTAGCTAAGGTCTATTATTATTTCTATAGACATTTTAAAATTTTTATTAAATTGTTAAGTTTCAAAAAATTATATGTTTTAGTTAATGAATAAAGAAAGTGGTGCTAAGTGGCGTCAAGAACAAGTAGAAATATCTCATTTTTATACAAACAAAGACATATTACGTTTAATTAATGAAACTGAACATACTGTTACTCACGATCTGGAATTTGGTGATCGTCAAAAAGCTATGAAAAGACTTAGAGTTCCACCCCTTGGCGAAACACAAAGTCCTTGGACCACATTTAAAGTGGGATTATACTTAGGATGCCTTATTGTTTTGCTAGTTGCAATTTTCATTTCTGGTAAGTGTACAGTTTACGTCCTATTAGTATAAATAAAATCATAAATTATTTTAAAAAATATTTTATTTTTTTGTTTTAGCTACTTTTGAAAAAAAAACCAACATTAAACAAGCATTCCGTTTATATCGTGGACCATTCCTTATAATAGAGTTCCTTTTTCTGATGGGCATTAATGTTTACGGATGGCGATCTTCTGGTGTTAATCATGTTTTGATATTCGAACTAGATCCAAGAAAGCATGTCACTGAACAGCACCTGTTTGAAATTGCAGGAATCCTTGGTGTTGTGTGTGCTCTTAGTATTTTAGGTTATTTATACTCTGACGCCCTGAGTATACCTGCTTATATAAATCCATTGTCCTTAGTAATTTTATTTACATTGCTCATGATTAACCCAATTAAGATATTTTACTTTGAAGCAAGATTTTGGCTGTTACATATAGTAGTAAGTTCATTTGTGTGTTTAAAAGTTGTTTTTTTATTTTATAAATTACCGAGAAAGTATAAACATTTGATTCCAGTGGCGAATGGCTTGTGCTCCATTTTATTATGTTGGATTTGCAGACTTTTGGCTTGCAGATCAATTGAACAGTTTGGTAATTGTTTTGCTCGATGCTCACTATTTGGTTTGCTTTTACATTTACAATAACAATTGGTATCAAACTTCAGGTTAGGCAAAATCTGTGTTTAAATGTTTAAAATATTGTTCTTGGGTTGAACAATATTTACACATTTTGGTCCGTGTTAATTGTGTATTTCAATAATTTTAGATGTTAAATTTAATGTTGAAGAATATTTTATTTCAAAAATGATAGTCAATTGTATTCCTGCTTGGATTCGGTTCGCTCAATGTATTAGACGTTACAGGGATACTGGTGAAACATTTCCACATTTAGCTAATGCTGGGAAGTATTCAACAACATTTTTTGTTGTGTTTGCAAGAACATTGTTGAAACAAACAAAAAGTAATGAACCTTTTCGACTGTGTTTATTAACCTTTTGTTTAGTGTTTATGAATGTGCTCAAATGAGTAAGAATATTGTTATTGTGTTGTAGATAACTATACAAGTAGTTATGACAATCCATTCTTTTTTTTTTGGATCATATGTTCTGTGATAAGTTCGATTTATACATACACTTGGGATGTAAAAATGGACTGGGGTTTATTCAATAACAATTCTGGAGAATATACATTCTTAAGAGAAGAGATTGTATATGATAATACAGTGAGCTAATTCTTATTTCATTTTTAATATTTTATCATATAAAATACAACTATCTATTTTTTCTTTAGGGTTATTATTATTTCGCAATTGTTGAAGACCTCGTGATTAGATTATTATGGGTTCCTCAGTACATACTTACAAGTCATGGTATTTTAAGTACTGAAATGGCTAATTCTTTAGTATCGCCACTTGAAGTCTTTAGGTAAGGAATCCAAATATCCAATTCAATATAATATTTACATTGTGTATTGTGTGTATCAGACTTTTGTTATTGTTTACAGGCGGTTCGTATGGAACTTCTTCCGTTTAGAAAATGAACATCTAAACAATTGTGGTAAGTTCCGAGCTGTAAGAGACATATCAATAGCACCAATTGATTTCTCCGACTCTGCTCAAATAGTTCGCATGATGGATGAGGATTTGGGTGTGACAAACAGACGGAAACGTAAGCTTCTTCCAACAAAGAAGACTATAAAAGAAGATAAATTGCAGTTAGTCACTGACCAGAATTCATATTCCTTGGATTTAACTGAGTAAATCAATTAAACAACTAACATAAAATATTTCTACTTTATTATTCCATTATATTTCGTATAGAAATAAATTGTATTTTGATAATAGACTTTGTAAGCTCAAGTATATTTATATATATAGTCGAAAACAATCGAATTTAATTTAATTTTTAGAACGTATTTTTGATGAATGCAAATATGCTTAATGTATTACTTAAAAAGAAATTTAAAAGGGTACTGAATTAATTTTATACACTTACATATTGTGATCTCTAGTTTAGTTAAGTAGCATAATATATTTTCAATTAACCTTGGATTAGTATTAGCTAAGATTGTATTATAAATACACGTGAAATCGGTGTCTACCTTATTTTATTTTTTCTTGTGATTTAGAAAATTAATAATAGTCAATTCAACATAATGAAAACATGTTTTCAACTTAACTAATCTAATTCCTCTATTATTATTTATTAATGTTCCTTTTAAATGTGTTTTCCACGAAAGCCAAATTAGTTATAATTAAGAAATTTGACTAAAGGTGTACACATTTATAATAAATATATATTTTTAATAATTATGATTTATGTTTGTAAAACCGTCGGTATGAATGTCACTTAATTGTCATTGTATAATATTAAAAATAGTTATATAATAAAAATCTGTTATATTTAAACTATTCATATAGTATATATATTTATAAACAATTTATATTTGTTAAAATGGTTATTAAATATTTAAAAATTATATCAATAATTAAATATTTTTTGTAAACCTTTTTGTAATATGTTATAAAATCTACTTAAACTATAATACATATTATATTTAATGATAAGGATCATGAATCTTTGAGATAATTGGAGTAATATTGGAGTGTTTCAACTTTCAAGTTTCTACAATTTACCTATATTTTTAGAATAAATATATATAACAAAAAATGTTAGATTATGTTTGAAATCTTTAGGATAAACTATCATTTCATTTGTGAATATCCAAATAGTTCTACAATATTTGACCCGAAATCATGTTTCATGTCACAAAAAAATATTTTAACACATAAATCAAAAAATAAACAATACGAAAAATTATGAAAATCATGCCATGTCTAGAAATTGCTAAGATAAATATTTAGAGAAAATATCAAGATAACAAGTATCTATTACCTACAGTTCATTATTTTGTAATTTCAAAACAAAAAAAAGTTGATTACCTATATGAAATACTGGTTTTCTTGAAAATTCTAGTTTCCCCCTTAATTTTGTTTCTATTACTCATTTTGAAAAGTAAATACTGAAAACTGTCGACCCTCTCGAAGGTATTCGTCCACCCACCATATCATGTTTAAATATTATTGGTCTAATGACCCTCGAAAGTAATTATATATTACTCATTTTGTACGATTTACCTAAGTCACTAGGGAAATGTAATTTTTGTTCCTATTGACATTTTTTATTTAAATTATATTTAATAATAATAAAATATGCTGAATATAGGTGGATTTAGGTGAACGTAATTAATTTTTTTATGCTCACCATAATACAATTTTACGGTCCAATAAAAATTAAAAAACAACATCGATATACTTACTTTTTTTAGAAAAATTTTACACGGCAATGATTTATAGATAGTCCATCGATTTATTTATTTTTTTTGTTTTTTTTCCCCAGTATAACGCTTGTATAACGAAATTTTTGCATAAAATTGTCCATGGTTAGAGTTCGAACCTGTGACAGGAGAAGGTCCACCATTTCAGTACTTCACATAGGCAGGTATTATACATACAATGTCAAAACATAAAACTCGTCATGCGTATATATATAGATAGGTATAAGGTAACAATTATAACAACCGAAAACTAAAAAAAAAAAACCCTCGTTGGCCCTCACAATGATTAATTGTCATCCGTTACATACTTACATCTTGCATATTAGGTACCTATGTATAAATCATTATACTGGTATAACCCAAGTGTATATTATTATAGTTGGCATAATATGCTTTACGGTTTTTACACAAAGCATTATTTTAAATTTTACGTAGAAGTATAAATATTTAACATATATGTATATTCATTAGGTGTATAATTAAGACATAGCGCACATGTTCTGTGGTCAAGAGGATGTCGGAGCACTGTTTTCTCTCTCTGGTCCACGCAAAAAATGCATTTAAGCAAAAACGTTTTTTTTAAAAATGTTTTTGAATAATCTTAAAAGTAAATATCAGCCTAGTACAAATTAATAATCGAAAGAGAATAATATTTTTGAGGGAATCACGTATCGATGTGTCTACATATTGTCTCAAAACAATTTAAACATAATTTAAATTCACAAGGTTTGTTTTTTATTTTGACAGTCGATGACAAATTCAAATACCTAATAATAAAACATAAAACCGATAGATATGTTCTAAAATATTATCCTCTATAATTTCTTTAACAGGTGATTTTACTCAAAAATCATAAAAAACAATTTTAGGCCCAAGCGTGTGAGTCTAAGAGAGACAACATAACATATTGCTCTGACGTTCTCTTAACTCATCTTAGATCACATTCGTCACCACCTTACGGTCCCCGAGAGAATCGCATGCAGACTTGTCTACCAGATCAGTTTCAGCATTTTTCAAACGCTCTAACAAATACCTACACAGTTCAGACAGTTTAGTAGCCAAGGGGATGCCGTAGGTCTGTAGCCTGTAGTCTCCTCCCGAAATTTCAAGAAAATTAAAATATGAAAATACCCATGGTCTATCGTCTATGAAAGAATGGCAAATGCGAATTTTTATAGCCGTACAGGAACCGCAACCTAAAGTGAAACCTCGAAATCAGTATGCTAAATGCTTAACTTATGGCTTATGAGAGACCCTATTTAAACCAATTCTGTTCTAACACATTATCAGCCCCCCCCCGTCTAAAGAAAAATCCAAGCTACGTGCCTATGCCACTACTCTCACATATATACGTACGCAGTAGCATTCCCAGGGGGGCTAAGGAGGCTTCAGCCCCTATTCCATCGGCTTTGTTATGGTATAAACTATAAATCTATCATATAATAAATGGCAGAGGACCTACCTACCAAACCATGAAATTTCTGAAAACGGTTTTGAAGAAACGTTTTGGAATGATGGATGGTGTTATCAATTTTTTGTATAGGTTGCGGTAATAGAATTATATGACAATGAAGACCTAGTATAAGGAAACGGATATCAAATTCTGATTTATTTTGTTTAGCCCTGCCCCAATTGAAAAATTCTAGGCACACTCTACTCTACCTACGTATGCTGATGGTACACTGTGAATTGAAGTGGTGGTATCAACCCCGAATCGGACAGGTGTCTTACAGATATTTGAAGTTTGAATGGTTAATAAATACATATAATTAACAAAACACTATTATATGTAGGTACCAATATATAGCTGACTGGCCGCACTGTTTAGTTGATGAGTACAAAATGCTAAGACCGCGACAGTGTGGACGAGGGCAGCGAGAAACTAACCTAACCTAATCCACCTAAGTCCAGAGGTACCCACTTACATTATATATTTTATACAATTATACATATTTATAATTTTATTCATATTATTTCGTCTTTCGTCAATTTATATAGGTGCCTACTTATCTCAGTGTAATAGTGTTATAGTAAACAAAAAAATGTTAACAAACAATGCAATATGCTATATGCCTATACATTATTCACTTTTAAAATACATATACATATGTAGTAAGTAATTAACTTGCATATGAGTTATAAGTTATAACTATTACACATAAAGAAATAAATATGATAATATTCTAGCCCTTGGGAGGTACGAATATTCTATTCGGCTAAACATAATATTATATTATGTAAGTAGATTGAGGAAACGTATTTTAAGAAAAACATTTTTAGTTTATTATAGGTGGTCGATAGATAATTCAGTTCAAATTACTGAAGTTAAAAATATACCTATACTACATAGGTACCTACAGTCCTACCTGTTAGCACTTAGCAGCTATAATATCTATATCCATGATTATAGTTATGTGATTATATGCAAATCGAAGTAATTTATTTGAATGATCGCGGGAGAGTTTTCTCATATAATAATATAGATAGGTATCTCATTCTTCGTTAATTTCTTATATTGTAATTTATTTATTGTATATAACCTTGCGTCCTTGCTTACAGGAATCGATTCATTTCGATTATAGAACATTATCTTTTCGATATATTGTACACTTTTAACGAACTCTATAATACCTAATAAACATGTAATGTATTATACAATTTTGCCGACCTTGACTCGTATTAAACTGTTGTGGGTATTATTGCTATTAAAATGTGTGTGCGAAAATTTAAATGATTAATATTTTACCAGTAAAATTGATTTGATTCTGTAATCTTATATTACATATTAGAATATACTAATACTATTCCCATGGTAATGATTAAACTTGGTAAAGTACAAAGTATTCCTATACAGTCAATTATAGGCATGGTTATGACTTACGATTTATTCTCATAAATTGGCATGTAAAAAAGTAATTTTACTTTTTTCCCTCATCATATGACATCCATACGAATATAATATTATGTTATATTATACTACTATTGTAGTATTGTATTCTACACTGGGCTTATGCAGCTTTATTTGTTCTTAGAATTTAATAATCGGCGAACATCAAGGTCGACCGCCGTGGCTCGAACTGCGAAGGAAAATTTTAAGAAAAAAACAAGGTATCGTTAAAAAACTCATCGGCCGTTACGAATTTGACATAATTTTTCCACCTCAAAATACGTGTAAATATAATTCAAGTATACCGATATAAAATCTAAATATTACCTTAGCAATAATGTTATTGTAGTCGACTTGGATTTTCCCAACAGAATAATATACATAATGAAAGTAATACTATATGTATACCTATATCGATAAGTTCTGTGTTATAACAATCAAGACTAGGTGTATAACATTATTAATTAATTTATGCAACGAATTACGAATGAACGACATGATGACATATTTTATACCAATAATTACCTTTACAATAATGATAGGTTGGCTCCTAGGTACTACAGTACAGTATAACTTATATTAGTATTATATTATTTTATCGTGTCGTAAATCATAATTATATTTAAATAAATAAAATTAACAAACCTCACTAATCGTAGGTACTACACGGAGGTACCAATAAACTTCTTCAGTTTTACATTTATTATATAAAATAAACTATAAAGAATGACTATCGTAATAATTATTATTACATAATACAATCAACTAGACAAATTAATAATAATATGTCACATCGATTTCTTATACTTATTTAATTCAGGACAGGTGTCTATATAGAAATATCGTACTCGGGTAAACAGTTAACGATTTAAATTTCGATTTTTTTTATTAAGCAGGTAGGTACAAATATAATATTTTTACTAACCTTTTTTTTTACTCCACTTAATTCCCTTATGTTTAGTAAAATTATGCGGATATGTAAGATATGAGTCCCTTTCCAACTGATTGTTACATAAAATATTGCTCACTGCAGGCGATGGCAGGTAGGTACCTAAAATACATAATGCACGACAACGATATAAACGTATATAATATTAAAACCTATGTTTTAAAATTTAAATAAAAATAAAGTCAGTGATAGAACTCGAAGAGCAACAACACAATATAATTGAAAAATTGATTTGTTAAAAAATATAATATGGAACGTGCATGTTTAATTATGAATTTATTAAGTACATTACGATAATCAATTATCCTATACGGCGTTTTATTATATAATGTGGGTAGGTATATGTATGTATTTAAATTGGTATAATTATCTAAATAATTATACATAGGTGCCTAATACAACATAATAATATTATAATATAATGAAGTATGCTGTCAATTTTGTCAGCTGATAATGAACGCGTTTTATTGAAAACCAGTAACTCTATACATGTAATATATAATATATTATATTATATCAATAAATAAAATTACTCGATATTCACAACGATATTATTATAGCAATCTGTGCAGGCTAAATTTAAATTATATATCCATATAAATATAATTCTAGACGCACAAAACGTTTTCAAAACTGTATCGTTTCAGTTTTTGATGGTTAGTGCCAACATTTTCACTGGCCACTTAAAGTCAATACCAAGCTACAATTATGGGTTTCTTTTTTCGGCTGAGGGCATGGGAGGAAATGCCTCCACTTTCTTTTTTATCACCTTCTCTGCCAAATTTGAACTTGGTTTTTTAAAACTTAGCAAAGTTATAACTGTCTATCATTATCTCAGTCTAATTTTATAAAAATAAAAATGGTTTTAGGTATACCCAAACCTAATGATGTAGGTCAAACATAAAAAATATGCTTAACCTATATTATATAAACACAAAAAATAATATAAATATTATATATCATAATGCACAATACTCTTATAAATAAATATTTCGAGTAAATTTAATTCTAAAAATGAGAAATTATTATCATATAAGACTTTACTTATACTGTTTGTATATGAAATAAACGATATTATAGTTACTATATTATAGATGTTTGGGATTATTATTATGATATTATTATAGCTTAGATGTGTGAAAATAAAACGTTAGCGTCGGTTTTGCGAATAGTATGTCATTTACGAAAAAAACGAACAAAGGCGTGTCGTGTACCTAAAAAATATTAATTATTATATATTATGTTATGAATATTCACGAGCAAAGTGTAAAAATAAACACACGCGTCAACGTTTGCGGTGCAGAATTGAAATTTAATTTCTTTTTTCTCATTTCAAGGTTCTAACATAATAATATGTAAGTACCTTATATACTTACAGCATAATTTTATGTATAATAAATTAACTAAGCTGATACATATACGTTTACACACAACACGAATAAATAGTATAAAGTTAACGCACTCCAAATATTATTTTATAATCATATATAGTTGTAATAATTATAGGTAGGTATATCTGCATGAAGTACGAGTAGGTATATAGTATAATATAATATAATAATAATAATATATACCTAGTCGATATGACGTATAGATGCCATTTGATTTAATATTACATATATGATATATATGGCTATCGATACTTGAACGTATTTTGGCTTAAAAAAGTTGCTTGTACATAATATAATATAATATGTCTACCTATGTGTTATTTAAGTAGTATATTGAGTATATTATTACCTGCGGGGAAAATAACTTAAAATATAAAAGACGGTTTTACACGGATTTTAATATGTATATATGCGCTGTGCTCTCCGAAATTGTATTATATCTTTACACTATATATAATGGAGGCTGTAACAGAAATAC
>PVMI01001331.1:0-22467 GCA_008528875.1 Aulacorthum solani | reverse complement strand
GGCGACTAAACCCTGGCCAGAGGCTGTCGCGCGCGCGCCCGCGTAACCGACCTCCACGACCCGAGAAGCTTACCCCTTCCACATTCCCCCACCCACTTTTACCGGGGCCAATGAGCGTAGAGCTTTGGCGATAGTGTTGCTACCGGTGGGAATTAATGTAATTATAAAATTAATTAAAAATAATAATTACAATAACACACATATACCACGAATAATCAACATTATTTAAAAATCAATTAAAAAAATTAATTATGTATAATTTAAATATCATAAGGTTATAATCTATAATGTTAATTACAACTCGTACTTTGATTAAAATTTGTTTTAGTATAAGCCATATTGGTGTTGACCGACGCTAAATGCCGCATGGATGTGAGTACTACAGGTGTAGCCAGACAATCCTTTTTATGTGTATATTTCAACAATCTGGGTTTATTGATGATCATAAAATTTGGAGAAGTACGAGTGTTCGCCCTTATCAGACTTATAGTGTCAAGTCTCATAATTTTATTCGGACCGTCGATCAATTGACTGTTATCTACATATGCGAACAAGTATCGATGTAAAGGTGGCAAGTCGTAGATAAATTTTATTTTAGGATCTTCAACCTCATCTGTCAGTATTACGCAATTGTGTTCGTACTCGTCGATCCAAGTTTTCGGTAAACAGTGATCAACGTAAGCATTTAAACTCATATGCGTGGATAATATATCGAATAATTTCATGGCGTTTATTTTTGAATTTGAACCGCTAGCCACGCCGTTGGCAAAAGAATACAACTCGTCGCATGAAACCAAACCGGTTATGTGATTTCTAAAAAGCGGTAAACTCCAATTCCATTTTGACGTTATGTACGTTAAAATCTTGTAACCTGTTTCGTTGTTTCCCGTAGTATAATTTATGTTATGGTAATATAATTCGAATATAGATTCAGAATGACCATTACATATATATTGCGATACATGATCATAACATGGCGATAGGTCTTTAAACATACAATTATTTTTTTTCGCATTATTTGTATGATCATTAAAAATGGACTGTGTGAAAAAATCTGACATTATATAAAAGTGAGAATCAACCGTCGAGTGTATACAGTGTGTGTTTATGTTTCGACTGGTGTCATTAACTATATTACAAGTGTATAATTAAATATGGGTATTTTGAACGGTAGTTTATTATTGGACCGTTTCTATAACGGTCTCTACAAACGAAAAAATATCGATCGCGTTAATTTATACGTTGACGGAGAATTTGTCAGATTCAAAGGCATGACCGAGAGCAATAAAACACAAAAAAATGCGGAAGAATCTATAGCCACGGAAGCTACTTCGTATCTCGTGTCGCGCGTATCGCGTATATCTAAACATTTACATAAAACTTTTCATACAGTTTACGTTTACATGGACGGCAAACGCGTGGATAATAAAACGTCAAGAACATATGACACGGACGTGGACGTCGGTTTGGTCCGGACAATATTTAAAAATCTATGCACGGGTCATGGTTACGTTGTGGTGCAGTTAGATCGCGGTGAAGGCGAATTGCGCATGTACCTCGATCGAGATCGAACCGCTGATTTGAATGTTTTTTTTACAAAGGACACTGACATGTTGTCTATATTGTATGGGCACATTCCGAAGTACATGGATTCAAAACATAAAGAAATACCTTTTGACAATGATACAATGGTTCAGAAATTTACCACTGCCGACAGTCTAATGCCTGTTTTCTTTCAAGATAATTATTCCGGAAATCGATATATTGACGATTTGAATAATACTTATACGGATGAGGTGATTGTACGTGATTCGTGCGTATGGGCTGTTTGCGATAGCGCTAATAAACCGATTAAATTGATTGGATTTGATAATGTCGCTGATTATATGGGATTTTCGAAATTAGTTTTTACCATATTTTGCAGTATGGTTGGTACGGACTTTACAAATTCGATAATAACTCGAAGCATGATTACTGGATTTTTCACGTCAATAGACGCCGAAGAATTAAATCAGGTCAACGGATATATGTTACGAAAATGCATTGAAAACATTACGGATGAAACGCATCAACCGGAGATGACTGATTTAACTGTTCCGAGTACCGAGTACGGTGCTACCGGCGTTATTGATGATTACAATGAAACACGTCAAGTATTCGAAATATTAATACTTATCTTATTGGCTGGTCTACGCGCCGGTGGAACTATAAAACGGGCGAAAAAAAAAACCACCATAAATTATGAGCAAAACAATAACTTATTGATGGTGAAAACGGATCAAGTAACCGGTTTGAAAAATCTAAACGAGCTTCAGTTACAATTTTTTACAATAATAAAGACATATTATACTTATATATGTACCGGTATAATGCTATCAGACAATATACCGAGAATCGAAGACCCTCAAGCCGATGTCCGAACAATATTGCATATATGCCGGGACGGTGAAAATGCCCATTATAAAAATCTATTGGTCAGTGCGTGTATCCAACAATGGTCTCGCGAAACTAATTTAAGGACTTGTATAGATAATGTTGATCGATATTTGACTAATAAAAACAACAAACAATCAGTGGTTAATGTGTTTCCGAAGAAAATGCCTGTTAAAAGGAGATTATTTGAAGATTCTATACTCGATAACGTTAACGTTATGGACCCCGATTCAGAGTGTTTCATAAAACGAACATGTCTCTTGGACGATTACGAGATACGTGTCAATAAATATATAGATGAAAAAAAATTAACGGACCCGCATGTGAGTATAACAAATATATATACACACACACACTCATAAATATTAAAAAAATCAATCGTCTTGTTAATTTTTTTTTATTACTTATAGTTTGTAAATACGTTACGAGCATTGGAACCTGTACATTTTATGGATACTGACCTGACTCATGTGATTTCAACCAATGATGTTTCATCGAACCCTGTTGAAAACGATACCACCAAGTTGCTACAATCAACAAGCACAACTTATAATAATAATAATTATTGTAATTTTGATAATGATTCTAGTGATGATGAATTTTTTTAAAAAAAATATATATATTATTCCAGTAATAAATTATTTGTTGCTACTTGTAACATATTGGACGTTTTACTAGGAAAATCTTTATATCGTGGATGCTCTATAGGTATGTTTAATTCTTCGGTAAAATCTATCGTGACGTTACCCATTCGACTGTTGTCTTTGGTAAATTGGTCTGTTGGACATGGTAAATATTCCCCGACATCTGTAATTGGAGAGTTAACGGTAAAACATTTATAAGGGATATTTATTTGTTTTTTAAATTTATCTACAGTTTTTATTTCATACGATTTACTAGAACATATAGATGTCGGATCTGTAAGTATTAAATTACGAACACGTGTAGTTTCGTAATCACCACACTCGCACGTGACGGTTTCTAACGCCGTGTCGAATACTGTAGTAACTGACGGATGAGCGTTCTCTATTTCACTAGCACAATAGTTGCGCACCGGATGCAATCGATTATACGGGTGTTGTATATAACTATTACCCATCTCGTCTCTACCATTGAATAAGCAAGAAAATCTATATATATCAGAATTTGGTAATTTTTCATCAACGTCTGTGATTTTAACTGTTCTCGAATCTACGGTGCCGTTAATTTCAAAATTATCCCACAATACATTTGATGAATTGTTTATATTCGTGTTATTGCACGCCACCACAATATCACCAGTCGGTCCGCCAAACAATTCTGGATATTTTGGGTGGCATATTACTGAATTTATTGTCAGTAGTGAAATTGTAGTGTTGGTATTGCAATTTAAGCGTTTGCCGATCATACAATATGACCCGACCGCTAGTTTTGTAGAATTAAAATAATAATCTTCGTTATCCAAAACTCGTAATAAATGCGCTGTACTATTAGCACACATCTGTACACACGCTTTGTCATCAGCTTCCACAGTTTTAATGGAAACCGGACCATTACCGCATTCTTTTGCGATATTTATCGATGCGTTGTTTGTTGTCATTTTTAATCCCGGTATATTATTTATACCCGATGCGTTCACTAATGCAGCTAAACCATCATGTTTTTCCAATCTTTTCGAATTCATACGAGTCACACGAATCAAATTATCATCAAATCTAAAATACAGTAATAAAAATGATACGAAAACCATGACGAGGAATAAAAATATAGGAATAATATTCATGATCGTTTTGTATATATAGAACTTGACTATATTATTTGGTACACTATGGATATTGGTAATATAACGATGCGTGATACCTTCACGCGCGCAGCGTTATACGCGCTCTGTCGAAAATCATCAATTTTAAAACACATAAATATCGAAAAAGCGTCCAATGCAGAGTTACGAGAATTGGTAAACATGCACAATTCGGTTCAGATGCAACATTTACCAATTTTAGGTATAAAATATTTATCTAAATGTTTGTGTATTTATGCTACGTCCAAACACCCGGCATTGTCTAATTGGATAAAGCCAGAAAATATAAGAGTATGTGTTGAGGATGATGAGTTACCCAGTATAAATACTAGCAATTCAAAACCACCGCATATAAGTCTCGTAGTTTTCAAGAATATAGTCACTAGCGCGTTGGGTATTTCTCTAGACAATTTGGAAAACTTTTTCAGTAAAATCACAAACACTGTGAACGGCGATGGTAATGATAAGAACGCGGAAAACAATAACAGCAACGAACCGGACGAAAACTTTAACGATTATAGATTAGATTTACCTAAAGGTGATGTTGCCAAGTCTGAAAAACATACACCAATCACAACACCGGAAATATACACTAGTATGTCCGATTCTAATAATTTCACATTATTAAAACAGAATTACAAATCACCAATTGTGGGGATAAATCATCAGAATTTGAAAAGAAAATTATCTAATGACGGCATCGAGTTTGTTGATACCAATCGTTCTTCCAACGGTTCGGTTTCATCCGGATCTTTAATTAAACGACACAAATCTCATGTTGACACTTATTTAGAAGATTCTGTTAAATTTAATTCCAAACAAATTACAACAACCGATAACACTACCGTTGAATTACAACGGGACAGTATTACTGAAACAAATATCGAAAAAGATACAGATAACGTGTCTGTAACCAGTATACACAGCGGTGAGAGTATAACACCGTCAAATTCAGTATCACAATGCCCTGATCGCTTAATAAATGGAAATATTTATCATCAAGAGGACGAAGACAATATATCGAAAACGGTTGAAGAAAATAATAAGTATTATGATGATGATGACGATGATAATGTTATGGTGTACGGTTCAGCACAGGAATCGGCACATGATCTACCCGAACCTGCAGGTTCGATCATATCGGTTATAAGTTTCGGTACACTTTCCACGACGTCATCTCAAAGTAAATCTAAACACCATGCTGATCAAAAAAACAATGATATTGAGAAATTATTACCCATAATATTCAAAAAAAACACAAATAATGACAATTTTCTAAATATGAGTGAAAATTTCTTGGAACGTGTTTCTGTTAAAAATTAACTATATAAATAACTCGGATTACGCGCACAGCATCAGTATCATAGTGACCATATATCATGGACGGTGTATTTGTCGTACCTGATTTTATAATACATTCCAAACATTCGACAGTTTACATGACATATTTGTTGAGTTTTATTGCACATATCGAGAACGAATCCGCATTATTACCGGTGGTCGAAGATTCACGATTTGTAACCGTTGGTGATTTAAAGTTATTTTTACACTATGGAATCGTCACGGCAATCCGTTATCGGTTCAAATATGGTAGAATCTATAGAATTCCTAGAATCCTGTATAATAAAAATCTACAATAATGACGTTACCGTCCGACCACAGGCCAGAGCTTTGGCTAGTTATTTATTAGGGTGTACACGCATTCCACTGGATGAATGTGTATTATTGTTCACCAAAAATCCAAATATTGCCCGACAAATATTCGACAAATTACTAAAATGTCAGTCGGCATTTATGGATATTGAACCCCGATCGTTGGGGATAGATTTGGTGTCGTTTAAAACAGCTTCAAAAATGCAACAATCTCTGGACGTTAAGCATTATCAACAAAACAATGTACAGGAAGGCATGAGCCGTAAAATACCGAACATTAAACCTAATCATCTTTTTACAGATAAGGACAATATTTGGTTACGATGGTACGTATGCTCGCGTGTATAAATAATTTATAAATTTATATGATATTTATTTTTTTTTTTTCATTTATAGGTATGATTTGAAAAAAAATAATAAAATAACAAACACTAAACCTTTTTTCATAGTCGAATACCGACGATTTGTAAATATATTGAAAATAAAAGAAGACGTCGCGGAAGAAGCCTATAAAATAATAGCTATCGGTAAACAATATACTTTGGAATTAAATGGTTCGTATAAATTATTTTACGGTACAGACATTGAAGACGATATTGATAATTTTTACGAATCATCAAAAATATATACGTTTAAAAATACGGGTCAAGGTGATTTCAAGTGTATAAACAATACCGCGTCTATGGATAATTTAAATTTTAAAAAAAGTAATGACATCAATTTCATTGTCATTATATACCACAAAGTGTGTACATTTGAATTGGCCGATGGTGTGTACGAGTCTTATATTTCCAAAACAAATAAACGTAGTGATGATATTAAAATCAAAGCACTCTTAGCGGCGTACTGTGATAAATCAAAATATAGTTTGATATTTTTATCAGAATTATATTATTTTAGATACAATGTATTGCTGTTTACTAGTAATTTTATAAAATTCATGTACTGTTATGCTACTAATCAAAACGTTTTCAACCCAAACACCTATGATGATTTTAAAATAGTCACTATATACACGAGTGAGTGTTGTTTATTTTTGTCCAGTACAAATCTATCAAACATGCCGGGTGAAACCCACGGACCTATGATCGCCTACACCGCTGAGAGACCTAAAACGTTATTGTCCAAACTGTCTACGCAGAACAAGATTTATGTTAACGAGGGTGTACGAGCAATGCAATCTACAAATTTGGCTTCGGATATCGGTGTGCGGTCAAATATGATAGAGGTATCGTCGGAATTATTACCAAAACCACAAGATGTCGGTATAAGTGAATGTGAATATAAAGATTTACTGTACAATTTGAATCATATTGAATAAACAAAAATTTAATTATAATATAATTTTGTCTTTTTATTTTGCATAAAAAAATTTACACCAAAGGTATATATAAATATTCTACATTTGTAATCGTGTCATTTTTATTGGATATTTGTTCCACAGGTATTATTGTTTTGAAATATAACTTACGGGCACCGATAATGTTACAATTTATTAAAGAATTATTTAATAAAAACGTTTCATTCAATAGTATTGGAAAATGATTCATATTCGAAATACGTGATTTGTGTGTCGGTACGACACTGTACATGATTAAACTATCGTCGGCCCTATGAGTTATACATTTCAAAGACGTATTCAGGTATATTGTACGTATATCGTACGAACTCCAGAGTACGTTAAAAGTGTTTATGAAATCGATTTGTGTAGATTGTGAAATATTTAAATTCGGTAGTGTTTCGTGTGTAAAAATTCCATCTAATTTCGAAAATCGCGGTTTGATATTTTTACATTTACGATTATTCAATGTCTTATTGACTAATTCCAAAGATGTTCGTATCAGTATATCGTTTAATGGGTATTTTATCATAGATCCTTGTGACAGCGGGTAAGCTTCCGAATCATCAGCTATGTATTCCATAGAATCTTTTATTGCGATTTTACTCATATTTTTAGTATTAATTGACATACCGGGCCGCGCTGTAGTTGATGTGTAAAGTACCGTTGAGTTATCGGTATTGTCTGTAAATGATTTGTTTGAAATCATATCATTTTTTCTGTTATCAACAACAGTGTTGTTGTAAACTGGTAAAAACATGACACTTGTATCGATGAATACGGTATTTACAACGTTAGACGATTGATTTTCAGGCATATTAGTGGTTTGGTAGACCATAGGAGCGTATATCGGTTTTTGCATATTCATTATTGTCGGGTTCATAAATGAATGTAGTTCTTTAAAACTAACCGCCATAGCTGTAATAGCCGTGAGACCTATAAATACATATTTTAGTACATGTATACTCATACGATAAATACTCATAAAACGATATTTCATAGTTGTTTTCATTTGTTTAGATTTTTCTTCAATCATATCCTGATCAATGTCATATTCCATTTTTTCAAGCGTATCTTTTATTACATTCATTTTATTACCATCCAATGATTCTAAAGCTTGAAAAGCTACACCGGCTACGCTTTCGGTTTGATTACTGCTATCAGGTATAATTTGTCTGGTTGGTCTAGACATAATATTAGTATTGTGTCCGTATATGTGTGGCTCACCGTTACCCGTGCCACACAGTACATCGACTGTGCACATGTTATTATTTATTTTAGGTTTGTAATAATTATCCATTGTATATGCGAATTCACAACCAGGATACTATAAGGAAAGTATATTATTACACTATAATACATTGATTATATTATTAAACATGTAAAAAAAAAATATAATCAATCGATATTCTTTGGTAGACGTAACTCTTCGCCGTAATAAAAGAAGTATAAATTATTTGGTTTTATATATTTTAAATGAAAGTCTGGCCAATATTCATATTGGAGTAATACTGTTTTATTTGTTGTTTTTGAGAAATTACCCATAAACGCCATCGGAGTATGTGCTGTATTTTTTAAAACTGGATTATTATTGATTTTATCCATAACATAGGTGTAAAATGTACCGTTTTCGAAATATGGCCAACCATATCCAGACACCGTGGACGTGTTATGAAATTCTACACTATAAATCATAGGTAAACCACCAGGTATAGGTGAATATGTATTTATATTTTTAATTTTTGTTTTAAATACGCTAAACGGTTCTGATTCCAAAAACAGTTGTGGAGGTTTGTTGTGACAGGGGATTACTGTGTTTATAAAATATTTAAATAAATTATATTCGGGCACTGTTCGTTGATTTTTATAGTCAATATAAAATTTTGTATTTTCAATATCGCATACAAACCTCTGTTCGTGTATGTTAAATTTGTACGATTGTTGCATTAATTTTGACCAATTAAACATAACCGTCGCGTAAGGTTTAATTATCATCTCGGTAGGTTTTATACAACTATTTGTATAATCGTCGTACACATAATTTGGCCAACCGTATAGGGTATAGTTAAAATCATGCCCCCACCAATACTGGTAGGCATAATTTG
The DNA here is from genome assembly GCA_008528875.1 of Aulacorthum solani. Lineage (NCBI taxonomy): Eukaryota > Metazoa > Arthropoda > Insecta > Hemiptera > Aphididae > Aulacorthum > Aulacorthum solani. The sequence continues at coordinate 13,157 of PVMI01001331.1, read as the reverse complement.
TTTGAATTGTAGAACACAACTGTGTGATTGTTACGTTATTGGCGCATTCCACCTTGGCCGTGAAATAATTAAATATGTCACTGTTTGTGATGTACAAAGTTGTAGCATGCGAACACTGAGTTTCGCAATATGATAACCCTCTGTATAGAAATTCTCCACGAGGACAATCTGTATCAAGAATTTTTATACTATTTGGCGGTGTGTACACTGGTTTTATTATATAATTTTCTCGTTGTTTATGTTCAATTGACCCTGAGTGATTAGTGATATTTAAAACATTCAAATCGTTACCAAGTGTTTGTGTTTTTCTCCACATTAATACACTGCTTGTTATTATTATCAATATCATGACTAATTTTAAAAACATAATTGTTGTTTTTTTAAAACAATTTTGTTTTGATGTTTGTGTTTTGCGAACTTTTCTATTAATATGGATTTCCGGCAAAGTTGTGTCTTCGGGCAACACGATTTCTGAGTGTTTATCATTTTCCACAGTATCGAATGTAGTAATATCATGATTTAATTCATCATAATTTTTATAAAAATTCATGGGATTTTTGTCGATGTCTGTAGAATCACGATGCACGTACGGTTGTCCGTTTCCGAGACCGCACAACACATCAACACTACTACCCATTATGTATACAGCTGTATGTGTGTGTGTGGTCGTTTAATTGATACTATATATCATAGAATAAAAAAAATAATTAAACACGGCTGGTGATTTCTCCATGTATATAAAACATATATAGCGCATTTTTTATTTTATTAGCTTTCAAAGTTGGTAATCCATTATAAGAAAGAAATATAACATCATCAGATATTTTAGTGTCATTTGGCATTTGAAAACCCCAAAACAATGTGGTATTTGAATATTGAAATATAATATTTAAATTAAAATCATAATAATAACCATAATATTTACCATGATAATACGATGGCCACATCTGTATATATGGTTCAGATTGTTGTAGGAATTCTGGTAACAACCGTATACCCGAATGTCTTAATTCTAAACCATATATTATTGGTATTTGATTTTCTGGGTACTTGAGTATTGACGATGTTACAGAAAAATATAATGAAAACGGGTAGGATTGTCTAAATGTTATAGGGCGTCCGCATGGTTCGTTTAAATTAATAAATTTAATATGACCATCAAATTTTGGAGTTGTAGTATACGTTTTATAATCTATAACATATGTATGTTCCGGTCTATCTGAGCATGTATATTTTTCATAAAATATGTTATATTCATGCGATGCGTTCATTAATAGTGGTGACCATTCCAACATTAATGTTATATTTTTTTTATATATCGAAATATTAGGTTCTGCACATCGTTTAGTGTAATTGTTGTACACCATATCAGGCCAATTTATTGTTAATGTTTTATTGCCGATTATCCTATAAACTTGTGTCTCTACCTTATCTGTACACTCCCTGCGTTTCATTATGTCACAAGCGCTTAAGTAATGTGCTATATATTTTATATAAGGATCATCAACAATGTCATATACTAGTCGACACATATATGCCAGTGTCATATTATTAGTGTTATTGTTTGTCATATTTTGTTGTTCTTTCTGTAATTTATCATAATTTATACCTGTAAGGTTGGTTTTCAAAATATTAGCCGTTGTGGTTTTATTTTCGAATACAATATTTGATTTTTCAGTAGTAGTTATTTTTTTATTAAACTCAGTGCCGTGTACAACAGATTTATATGAAACATTTGTATTATTTTTATTTACAATTGTAGTTTGTGTATTGTTGGAAGTATTCTTATCTTTTTCGCCTATTGGTGTTGTAGTATTTATCACTAATACCGTCGTGGTGGTGTCATTTGTCATATTCATATTTTTGGTATCCGTTAGAATTACTGCGGTTGTTGGCGATAGTTTCGGATCTGTATACGCATTATGTAAATTCACATTTTCTTTGGTCATTGTCGAAAATTGACTATTGGTTTCATTTGTATTGATATAATGTTCAGATGTTGATATGTTTGTATGTGAACTTTTGAATCGACTATTGGTTTCATTTGTATTGATATAATGTTGAGATGTTGATATGTTTATATGTGGATCATGTTTCTGCATATAAACACGTAGACCCATATTTTTTAATGTCGGTAATATCACGCCAATTAATAAAAATATATAAAATATATATTTTACTATTTTGGAAATTTGGCTATATGATTTTTTTGTAAATTTAACATTAGTTTTCATATTTTTGTCTAAATAATTTTTCATTAATTTTTCATATGGTTCAGAAGTATCTTCAACCACATTAAATACCAAATCTTTATTGTCATCTTGTTTTAATTCTAAATTTTCATCATATATATTAGGTACTCCGTAACCTAAACCGCAGAGTATGTCGATATTTTTTAAATTTGTAGACATTTTATACTATAATACACAACCAAACATAGATATTAGAAAAAAATTACTCATGTATATTTACCGTATTGTTGGTTAAAAGCTTGTCTATTATAGCGCTTATGTTTATATTACTACTATTTGTAATTAAATTAGTATTGTTTGTTGTGTCATTCGCAGATGACCAGGAATTTAAAAACTGAACACCTCCACTGAAAAGTGTGGCTACAGTCAGTAACGATATTACACCATATTTGGCAAATTGTACTGCGTATTTATAAAATTTTAAATATCTAAGTTTGTCAGGATTAGCATTTCCCTCAATAATATCTTGCTCAAGGTCATATTCTAAATTTTCTAATTGAGATTTTATAATTTCAACTTTATTTTTATCTATGAATTGAACAGTGTCTAGAACAACATCGGGCAATTCACGTTGTTCTCGTGTTTCATTCGTGGGTATAGTATAGATATAAGGTACACCTTCACCCAACCCACACAGCACATCTACATAAACATAATTATCGGTTTTTTCATCATTTTCATCAGCCAAACTGTTTACTAACATGTTCAATATAGTTGAATTATCCATTGTATAACTATATTACGACAAGTTGTGAGACATGTCTACAGTGTCGGTTGATATTTTGGATCTCTATAAATCACACGACAATAATCCTATATTTTTAGCAAATCATTCATTAGTACCGAGTATTATAGATTATGGAAATTTTATAGATTCAATATCGACGTACATAATAGAATATTACGAAATACAACCGAGAATATTTGAATTATCTGATTCATTGAAACATTCTGTTAATAATATCATTGGTACTGGTGAAACTATTTGCTCTATACGATACGATTCCAAAACTGTGACCTTAAACAAGTTTCATTGCGTGTACTATGAAAACAATATGAAACATGCGACGCACGTACATCCTATAAAAGATGTGGGTTTAGTGTTTTGTACAGAACCCGAAATAGCGGCCGCGTTGTACGTCAACAGTACTGTAATTGGTCCGGAAAAAACACAAATACTCAGAGATCTGAAAACATGGCTACCTATAGTGGTTATTGATGATTTGAAATTAGAATTATATCCATTTGAAAATATCGACAACGGCGTTATTAACGACTATAATATAGTATCAGTGAATTCAGATTTACAACCGTCTTTGTGTTTGATATTTTTATACGATTCTGGTCGTGTGATTTACCATACTGATAGAGATAGTGGTATTAATCGGCAATCATCAAGCGTTTTGCATTACACGTACTCTGAAGATGATCGTGATTTGAATTTCGATCGTGATTTGTACAAACAAAAAACAAACAATAATACATTACCTTATATAGATACAAATCTGATAAAAGATTTAAAAATACACAGTGCATATTTCCATTGTCGGAAAATTCAGGGAACAGATAATCATAGAATAATGGTAAAAACACGCAGACGCCGATCGAGATCACCAAGCGCACGGCGCCGTAGTGTTTCGCGAGACAGAACAATGAGAAAAACGAGAAGGCGCCGCAGCCGCAGTCCAGTAAATCGTTCGCGTAAACGTAGTGCTAGCCGTTCACGTTCCAGGTCAAGGTCCCGTAGTCGTTGAAAAAAATTTATGCTGATTGGACTATTGTAACAATGTAATTTTTTTTAAACAAAAAAATTCTTTTGTTTTATTTCATCCCCGCTCTGATTAAATAAATTTTTTTTCAAATTTTAAATTTTAAATTTCACGAATTACTTCTGAATAAGTTGGTGGTGATATATCTACATATGTAGGTGCCGTGGGTTCATAACCAACCTCATCTATTATACGGATCATCATTTGTTGTGTAGTTGCCGGGAACGATTTTTGACTATTACCTATACTGTCTGTATTAGCATGACATTCGGTGACTAATTTTAATGGCCAATTTTCTGTTTCAAATGTTCCAGGTATTGTATGGTTTATAAACATTTTTGCGTGTAACACCATCGAACTTATTTGACTCGAACATGCCGGATTGAAATCTGTATGATATTCGACACGTTCATACAATTTTTTAGATACAATTATACCATCCAAACAAACATTGCCACTGATTGAATCCAAAAGTGTTGGCATATTTTTGAAATCACAAATATGATAGTCGTCAGTGCCTAGGTATTTTACCAACAACTGATAATAGTCTTTGAGATTAAAAGTACCGACAAATAATATCGGTAAATCATTGTACCGCTCATTCAGCGTGTTTATGGCTCTAATTATTTGCAAATATGATTCTTCGTATTCTAAATTTTTGAATTCCTGTACGAAATGCGCATAATAGAAATATTTAGAATCAAATAATCGTTTCAATTTACACACAATCATTCGAGCATCTCTATTGTAATTGGCGTTTTTTACGTTTCGCATTTTACCATAATACTCTTTTTCTCGCATATCATGCGGTGCCGAACAGTAATAGGCAAAATCAGAATAGTGGTGTATTGGATTTCCAGTTTTGTCGTTATAGTCTTTGGAAACTGCAAATTTATTTCTGTTTATTAACAATAATTCACGATCCATACTAAATTCTATTAATTTTTGAGATCGCGAACGACCGTACTGACGATCCTCATTGTTATCCAACGCATTTACACTTATAAAATCATTTTCTCGTGTAAACAAGTCTAATTGTTGATTAATATTTTTAAAATGTTCACACCTATAGTGTATCAAATCATCGGAATATGATTTTTCAACATCTATAGATCGAGCTATTCTATTTTGCCAATCATATTTCACTTTCAATTCATCTTCTATTGACCATAAGGTATTTACTTTAGAATTGTCATCCAAATCATTATTTTTTCTTTGGTTTTTCGAAACAACATCTCTAGATGCCATATCTCGATGCTCTACAATGTTATTGTTATTGTAATATTTTACATAATAAATGATTATGACCAGTGCCATTATGACAAATAAAAAAATTGTAAAATTTACCATCATTGAGTCGAACATATCGATATTTAATTGTCAATCAGTTATTCTATATTTTTACATAATATAGTATAATTATTATTTAAATAATGGATATACAAAGCGGTATAAATCAACCGTCTAAATCTTCAATGATTACCGGACAATGTATCAAAATGTCAACTATTTTAGGTATTGTAATAACCGTTATTATAATATTTACGGTGATTATGATTATTGCTCTAAAATATCAGAAAAGCTATCAAATATTAATATTACCAGATACACCGATACAACAACCTGACGATAAAAACAAACAACAAACAACTACCACTGACAAACAACCAACTACCACTGACAAACAACCAACTACCACTGACAAACAACCACCCAACAATAATAATCAAGTATCAAAAAAACCTGAAATCAAGGTCGACGATGGATCTAAAACTACACCAACACCGTCAGATGAAAATAAACAGACTCCCAAACAAACACGAGACATACAATATGATGAAAATACGCACACCATTATCGTACCATTACCACAAACCTTATACAAAATAATACATGAAGCTGATAAACCATTTAACGATAATATACCGGTAACGGAAAGATTGAATTTATCAAGGGCTCGAAGATATATAAGTGAATTTACAAAAATACCGGTTAAATTGAATAATTACAAAATTCAAAAGATCGAATCGGATATAGATACCGGTATATACAACTCATGGAATAAGAGTAACGAGGATCTATCAAACATGTGTATAGCTATGTTGGATGGCGTACGGTTTTTACACACTCAAAAATTAAAAACAAACAATGAATACGCTAAAGAAGTACCGCGCATAAAAGCATATGTCGACGATTTCATAAATAGATTGTTGGTTAAATTCGAAAAAATAGATAAAGCTGATAAAATTCCGTGGGGTAAGAGTTGGTACACTTTCAGCATACTTCTGACATCGTTTTTGGCACAATATTTATTGCTCGAAGATTCAGTGAACAGAGATAAAGTATCAACAATTATATTGAAAATATTACCAGACCCTATGCACAGTTTTAAATCTGAACGCAAACAATATCCAGCACAGTTTCTGGGGCCGTGGTTGTTGGCTCATTACTTTAGGAACACATTGTCTGCGGCTTTAAAAAACGAATGGTATTTGGCGGCTCGTAAAAACGTAATAGCGACAATCACGCATAAAACACAAAATCCGGGTTTGCATGTAGACAGTTCTTGGTTATCGTACTCGCCACCGATACCGGCATACGGTACGCTTATCGAATCGATATCCGAAAAATCAATCTATTATTATTATTTGGACGAATCATTACGCGATAAGTGCACATTAAAGGATTTGTGGCCAATAATGAATAAAATCATATGCCACCCAACCATTCCGTTGGGTAATATTGGTATGTTCGGCAGAAGGATCACAAATAGTTCATATGTGGCTAGAGACGCGCCATTAGGTATACGGGTGCAACCGTGTTCTCGGTATATACGATTCAACACTGTCGACCGTCAATTCAGCGTACGCGCTCAAGCTGCACATTTAGCATATTATCAGATGGATAATAATGTTTCGACATTGGCGCGATATTGGGTACAATATCGAGCAGTGCATACCTCAGAATCTAAAGAAGAAAAATTAAAATATCCAATGCCTGGTATAATACATGCTGTGGGTGAATTACCGGATCCACCACTTTCACCAATGAAGGACAGCGATACATATGCAGGGATTTTACCTAAAATGGCTACATCATTTGTCATGCAATATAAACATTTGGGATTAATGTATCAAAGCTATGATATTCATGAGTTTGAAAATTACACGGTGACTGAACTAATAGTGATGAACAGTGAAACAAACACTATAGAATTACAAATAGACATCAACAATAATGAGACCATATTGGATTTAGAGTACGTGTTACCCGATAGATCAAAAATCAATATACCTAAAAATAGTAAAAAGAGTATTTTGATAAAATACAACTTGTATGGTGAAACTACGAGCAAAGAAACACAAAACACCATTGATTTCCCCATACGGTATGGTCAAAATGTATATATACAGAAATATGATGATGGCGTTCTAGCTTACGTGATGTTTGTAGACAATAATCCGATAATAGCAGCGTTTGACAAAGTTACTGATGAACCATTAGTACGTGGTGTAAAAATTAATAATGAAGAAATAATGTTTACATTTGACCTCAACAACAATCAATATATACACACATAAAAAAACCAATAAAAAACATAAAAAAAATAAACAATGTATTAAAAAAAAACATTATTATTTTTATTAATTTTTTTTTTTCACCATCATATTTATTATTTATAAAGGTGGTTCGTATAGTGAAATGAATGAAGTGTCTGGAATGTTTACAATTACATTATCGTACCATAGTTCACCGATATTATTTCTCGTTATTTTTTTTTGCCTTGATTGTTGTTGGTTAATATCAAACCACGTACGCCGGTCATTAGCAAAATAACCAGATATTCGGTAATACAAATCTAAAGTTATGTATATATTTTCAGTTGGTTTAATATACGAATATTGTATAGAATAATATTTTAACATAATAGCCATTTCTACAGCTGACAATTCTTTATTAGTTGAATAAATTGTAACAGTATTGTCTGAAAAAGTAACAACTTCTAGAGCTATGGGTTTTATTATATAATTTTTATTACTCAGATTCGTATTATTAGTGTCTACAACGGTCAAAATTGTATGAGAATAAGTATCACGTGTCCGAGAATGTGACGCATCTAAGCTGTAAATATTTATTTTCGCACACGGGTTTATGGGATTTAACGAATACCCGGTATCATTTTCATTACAAACAGTGATAACGTTAAGTTTAAATACATCGTTCAATAAAAACATATCAGCACGGTTGGATACAGCTATAGGTTTATTGTAATATTTGAAAACTTGACAATTCACAAATACACTTTCATCAAAATAAGAACGCATTGTTGGTACATTATTAATCATGGTAAATAGTTTTATTATAAAAAATTCAATTATTAATCATAAATTTTACACTTTTCATAAATATATCGTACTCTTTATATGTACTACATAACAGTCTATCGGTACGTTTGCGTAATATTGACAATTTCGGAGACAGTTCATATATTTTATCTATTTCGCATTTCATAAGAGCATTTTCACTTTCAGCTAACGTGAATTTGAGTACTTGCGAACCATTTCCAACTTGAAAAACACCATCACCTAGATATCGGGCGTCTATTGTAGGTTGTTTCCACTTGATGAATATTTTGTCTTGTGCCAATATGAATCCATCAAATTTTGTAGCATCAAACGATGTGGGTTTTGGAGTTTCAAAAAATTCTTGAACCCTTAATGGTAAAAAAGTACCACCAATACTTTTTATATGTACAGTATCGCCGGCCAACATTGGTCGGATATGATCTAAAAGAGTGACACTGGTATACGGTTCTATAACGTGTATTTTATCAAAAAATAATACAGATATCGCGTGTATCAGTACTATACACGTATCCATAACCTCTACTTGAAAATTTATGAAATTTAACATTTCAATATTACCGGTGGACGTGGTTAGGTGTACAGCGTCCGCGTCAGGCCACAAGAAAACAACGTTGTCTTTTACCATAAATTTTGCTTTAACACCATTCCATTTATATGCCCATTTATAAGGTTTTATCGGATTGAAACACGTCCACATTTGAACTTTCGGAACCACACACGCGAATAAATCATTCAATTCTTGACTATTAATGGGGAATTTAGCACATTTGAAAAATTTTAAATATTCACGGAGCATTATGTTTTCGTATTCAATAACTTTATCATATTCAGCATCTGTGTCGTATTCGATTTCACAAGCAATATTATAATACACACCATTGTCACATTCTTCTTTGTTATAGGATAGCCTAATTTTATAATCAGACCGCACGTCTTCGGTTCGCGTCACGGTTATTCGGTAAACACTCTTTGTCAATTTCGGAATTTTATCCATATTTTCGGGCAATGGTAATAATGTTTCCATAGCTCGTGTTCGTAAAATCGGGTAAAAAACACCATCGTATAAAACCGCAACATATTCGCGTGTATCGATATTTTTTTTCTGATAAATACGCGACGCCAATCTAGCATTGTTGCCGAACAACAATATGACAGTTTCTTCAATCTTATAAGTGTTTTTGATTTTACAATATTTACAAAATATGTCTGGTACTTCTTCACAACACAAACAACCCACAACGTCACCAGCTACATTGCTGTTTATATTTTTCATCAAAATATTTACACGGTCAAACACATCGGCAGTTATACTAACGCGTAAGGTACTCTCGCGCTCGTAAATGAGAACCATTACAAATAATGAAAATTTTAAAAATTATGTATATTGGTATAAATAAACACATCTATAGAACAATATCCATTAAACTAATGAAGTCGCAACAGAGCGTACATCCATATTTATATAAAAAAATAAATATATTATGTAATATTATAACTTATTGTACTGCCGGACATGATATGACTTTATTGACATTCGGGATAGCATATAATACGGCAGCTATAGCTAATAGACTGGTCAGAATTGAACTATACATCCCCATATTTACTATTTTCTTTTTATATTGTATTTCTTCTGGTTTCTCTGCCGGGTCAACTTTTTTATAATGATTGTACACAGCATTAGCTATAATAATTATAGCGGTTAAAATCGTCAGAATTAGAATCAAAATCATGGTGAATTTTAACGGTTTCCAAGCCTTGTCGCATTCATTCACCAACACTGCTCCGAGCCTGGTGCTTCCATACGCCGCAGATTGCATTTTGAAATCTATTTAGATAATCGAAATCGAGATTTATAAAATATATAACTCGATATTTCAACAATAACGCAAAAACACGTTTAGCGTCCTCTGCTGTACAAAAATCAGTAGCGTAATCAATCGTGCGATAACTATATATAGGTATTTTCCAAATTGTATACGGATCAACAACTTTACTGTTTGGTTCTGCTGGCGTTTCGGTGATTTTTACGGCATCCGTTATATTCAATTGTTGCTGAAATTATAAAACATTTATATACTATATATAAACAAATGTAAATTATATATTTATACTGACATCAGACGGCGTGACCATTTCAAATTCACGGGTACAATGTACGAAAATAATATCATCTGTAGATTTGGGTAATAGATAGTTCCACAAGTGTTCGTATTGTGGTCTAGAACTTTCGCCCCGTTGTCTTTTCGGACGGTCGATAAATACGCAGTAAAATTTTGTTTCCATAACAAATAAATATAACTTTTATAAATACATATAAACATAAAAAATTTTAAATTTATAACATCGAACATGGAAAAAACAGAAATATTTATTTTAGACACGGACACCTATCTACCGATAATAGACCAAAACACAAACACAGCGCCTCAATTATTTCCACGAGATGTTGAAACTTGCCGATGGCCATGTCATGTACACACGAGTGGTGATTGTTCAATGACTTACGTAAATGGTATACAATATCATATTATACCTATTAAATCCGGTAGTTGTTCGAAATATGCTATTGATGAATACAACCGACCACCGCCACAACTACGTGTCAGTAGCAACAGTAGTGGTTCGTACGGCTCCAATGAATTTTGGGAACCTATGACGACACGTTCATTAGACCCACCAATGATTTGTTCGTTTGACAAGTGTTCTCAGAAATTTGACAGAGAATTTATATGCAAAATGTTTCGTACGATATTTAACGATCTGTGCGTACGTAATGAACATTTCGTAAAATACAACACGCCTCTAGACATGGTACACCGTCACGTTTTGACAGACGGTTTTGGTAATTTAACGCTCTGCAATAGACATCTGCTCGCCAAACATACACGACCAGTGACGACACCACCATCATCATTGTCAATACCGACTCGATATGAAAACGCTGCTCAGATATTGGCAGTGAAGCGTTGTTACAAATACACATTAAAAACCTGGGAACGAGGTATACTCAAAGCATTATTTCCAAAAACTGATAGCCACGTACCGCTAGAAGTACGGTCGTGGGTCAACCAGGCGCTAAATACGGAAAAACAGCAATCAAGTACTTCGAATCAGATAGCGAAAAAAAGAAAACATAATAATCATTATGACTCAGTCGACGGCAGCAAATCAGAGATATCAACTTTACATAAAAAATCCACAGGTATAATTAACACTACTGATGTTTCTGATAATGTCGTGTTCATATGAATAATAATAATTATATATTTTTTTTTTAACAGTTATACACATACATTTATACACATTCACCGGCGTTGTTATTTTTTGCGGCTAATCAAAATGAACGCAAATCAGCAGAACAAACTGTTCCGGCAAACGTCCCGATCATAACCATAACCGATGCTGGATTATTATCGGGTCCGGTACTTATGGATAAACGCAAAATAGTCTTAGCCACGTATTCGTGGTATGACATACCAAATAAAGATCTAATACAATTAGTACGGTTGAGGAGATAATTAAATGTATAAATAACATTTATTAATTATAATAAATAAAAACTACATATTATACTGTATTATTTTTTTTTTATTCCATTTCAACACTAACTATGAAAAATCAAATATATTATAATAAGAAAAAAATAATTTAAATTATTATTTAATATGTAAATTTGGTTATTTCAGCAATCAGGTCTTGAACGATATTTTTAAATTTATCAACAATGTAAACAAAATCAATATATCCATCAGACGTATTGGTTTGATTGAATTTGGATTGAATTTCATACAAATCCGATAATTTTCTGATCATATGCAATTGTAATTTTAAATTTTTATTCTCAAGTTCCGATTTGAACAATCTATTTTCAATAGTCATTTCTAAAAAATCCGACTCTGAATCGCCACTTCGACTGATGTTTGTTTTTTGAATATGAATATCTCGAATAGATGGCATACATTGACCATAAATCCAATTAGTAAATTCAAAAACTTTTAAATTCATAGTACACGAAGACAATAACACTCCTAACCCAGGTTCTGATATAAAAATATCGTAAGGTTTCCAATGCGTTGGTGGTTGTTGGATCTTGTCATCGGTTGTTATATGTAAAGTGCATAATGTTTTTGATTTAGACAATTGATTTAGCGTCGCCCAGGTCTGTCTAAATTCAACGGGTACGTGTTCGTATACAAAAATTGCAGGATCCGCATAATTGAAAAATTTCATTATATCGGTACCATTGAACCAATATTCATCAAAAACATTGGACCGATGTAACACGAAAACATAACAGTTAAAAACCGAATCATCTGCAAAATTAAATATCTTTTGTACAATACACATTATTATAATCCTAACAATATAAGTTATCGTAATAACTAACCGACACGGTAAACGAACAGGCAATAAACTGAATAGACCTTAGGTTGTTATACCTCTTATATGAATTTTATAATAATACAATATACGGTAACCGGTATGGTTAAAAAAACGTTGATGCTGCACAATAGACACCATACTGGTATAAAAAAATCAATGCTACCGCCCACAAATTATAAATACATTTTAAAATACTGTGCGATATACATATTATCATATTATACGTATCATTAGGTCAAAAATCATATATACGTACAAATTTTATAATCATTTCATCATACATACCTATAATACGTGTACAGTACATGTCAATACTCTGACGTAAAAATCTCCGAGCGCAATCCCGCAAAAGTTTTTACATCGGATCGCTACCCGCCCGCTCC
>PVMI01001326.1:0-15919 GCA_008528875.1 Aulacorthum solani | reverse complement strand
GTTAATTTTTTATATTTCCTCCCCTCACGCAGATACGGCATAGAAATTTATACGCCCCCAACCATGTGATGTGTACGGCCAGACCTAGTTGGAGGAGCATGACACTGGCTGAAATGACATATAAGAAATGCATGTTCAACATAAACGTCCATTTGGACGAGATGATTTCAATCGATAGTCAGAATCGGGTAAGCGATTATCGACTATCGTATAAGTATTTAATATTGGTATGGCCAATGGCCATGAATTATAATCATCAACATGCTTTTTGTTTCCATATTAAAATGGTTAGGTATTTTACGAAGTCTGTGCCCTGTAGTGTCTGTCACCTGCAGATATTCAAATATTCTGATACCATTACATATTCACACCATATTAGAGTAATATTATATTACTCTATAAATGTATTCATACCTACATGGCTACATGCAATAATTATTAAAGAGACTCAATATCTTAATGTTAGTCGTTAGATAGGTACCTATAATTTTTAAGATCCACAGTAGATACTGGATACTTATTTATTACTATTTTGATATTTACAATACCTACTATAATATAATAGAACGATATTAAGAGATTAATGATTATACAAACATGTTGGAATTTAAATTCTTTAACAAGACACCGTACTATTATTACTTGGGCCTGAATGTTTGCATACATATTTATACAACATGAAGAATTATTTTCGTTCTTACCAGTGTACTAATTAGTTAGATACATTTTACAGGTTAAATTAAAAATGATTAACTTGTTACAAGAGCAACAAAGTAACACAGCTTAATTACATGTAACTATGATATGCTTAACCCTGTTGGGTAAGTCTATACCGAGTACCGACTACTACCGTCTCTATTAAATGTGCCTACTAACTGTTACAATAAGGCACGATCATCGGTTTAATACGAGTATAATGTTATTTATATGTATAAAATAATAGTATTATAATATATAACCTCGTGATGGGCTACAACATATTTTGTTTGTTCGTTTTAATTATTATTAATATATTTATAGACAGTCAGGGTCGAACCAAGTATTACAGTGGGCCAATTAATTCCAATACTAATCCAATCCGGCTGGACAGTACCCGTCGCCTTGGAATTGGAAGACTTGACTATCGGTACATCGTATAAAAATACCATTATGCATATTAAAATGATCATGACTAGAAATAATAATGGTTATATAATATAGGTGGTAAGAATTATAGTATTAATAATATTATGTTATTCGTCGTTTAGGAGGACTAGTTATGGGCATTGGATTGGAATCTTCGTCTTTTAAATTTGGGTTGTTTCATAAAACGTGTACGCGATACGAACTTGTCACAGCCGACGGTGATTTGATCACATGTTCAGAGGTATATATGCCTTTAATTTCATAGTTTATTCACATAATGTACCATATATATTAATATATTATATAGTATATAATATGTCGTATGGGAAATTATTTAACTCGTGCTTATTGGCATATTCTAGCAATTATCGGGGGCTAGCTAAGCTCCTCCTTTCCACATAATGGTTTGTATTTAATAAAGTTGATTTAGTTTAACTGATGACAAAATTCGTAATAATCACGAAAAATTGCAAATTGTTTTCAGGTAGAAAGTCATAAAATATTTTCTTTTCATATCTCAAATTTGAAAATTAAATACAAGATTCCTAATAAGTTTGCTTACTTTTATCAACAAAAAAATGTCATATTAAAATAAAGTCAAATTAAATATTTATGAGCGTTTGAAATTCAAATGTTTACAACATATTGGATATTCGCTTGATTTCCCAATTTCTCATGGAGTGATTTTCTTATTTTGTTGTAATTCAAAAACGAACAACTTGTAGGTATGTACTTGAAATTTCCATCATTTGTTTATTTTATCAATTAATATACATACTTGATAAAATTTTCGGAATATTTTGACTCGTTTTGAACTATTTAAGGACATTTTCAATTTTTAATTAGTTTTTAATTTTAGTTATATTGTTGTAATTAAAAATATTATTCTCCGGTACTTGAAACTTTTAATGTATATTAATATATTATTATATACAAATATGATAATATGCAAATAATATTAATTCAATCTCCCCGCTACAGCAGAAGCTTCTACTAGCAATAACAATATACCTATAATATAGAACATCCTAGGCCGACAAAGCCTAGCCGTCTCCACTCAGAATCGTTTTTCGTACACAATGATATTATAATAACATTGAATTCATATATTTAATACCATCTATTACAGTGACCCACTTGTAACCTACTGTTCAACAAAACGTCACTCACTTACCCGCTTTTAATAATCTTATTACAAAATACGTTTGTTAGGTATACCTATGTATTTTTCAGTTGAATTACAGTAGTAGGAAAAGTGTATAAGTAGGAAAGGTTATATTAAATATAAATTCTAAGTAGGTATAGGTAACTTGTTGTACCTATATAGTATATTGTATAGGTAATGAAAGTTTGAGGAGTGAGTAGGGCGGAACCCTACATTAGCCTGCTTTATGTATTTTTGGATAGCCCCCCAAGTCAAAAAACTGAAATTACGACTATTGTTATTGGTTATTTTTATAATATAATGATCTATTGCAGGCAGAGAATCCAGACGTTTTTGAAAGTATTCCATTTTCGTATGGTACACTGGGATTTTTGACAGCTATCGACATTAGAATAATACCGGCAAAAAAGTAGGTATAAAACATTGGACCAAATCAATTAAGAATAAAAAACTGCACCTATATAACACCTACAGGTGACTATAATATGGATTATGTTGCCTCGGCCACAAGTACAAGATTGGGTGTGGGTGAGTGCTGTAGACCTCTGCAGACTGTTGGTCTCCGTTTGGTGTTACCTCTGGATAATATTAAAACAAATTATTAACTATTTGCAATTAATAGTCATTTTCTTCAATAAGACTTTGATAAGGTGGACGGTGGTGGATCCTTGGAATAATTAAAAATACCATTCAGCAACACATATATAGGTATCTCTGGGCATATAATTATTAATTTATAGTGTAGCCACCGCGGAGTTTGTAAATTGTGTTTAAAGTTAATAGGTGGGTCGTGGGTACAAGGTACTTAGGCACCTAGTACCTATATAGGTAATAAAAGAGACCAAAAGTCTAGTAAATAATATTGAGCCCGATTTTTAAAATAGATATAGTAATTTTCACCCACATAATAGTGAACTAATGACTTTTTGAATTCATTGATATTTATCATAGACACAGTTTTTATTTATTGGTGTAAAAGGCAAACGTTTATCGCTATAGTTGTTATGTTATTACTTATAACCTATTAATGATTTTATGTAGTATTTTAGTCAGTTGTCACGAACAACTCTATAGAATATCAATGTGCGAAAATTGTGCAGCATTACTGTAGTGATTTACGAAAATAACTTACCTAATTTATTATTATTTTGTGGGTACCTATACTCTATAGTCTATATTATGACTAGACCTATTATATAATTTACCTTAAAAAAATGTTTTAAAATAATCTAATATACATAGGTACTAGGTACCTGTAAGTACCTAGATATATTATTCAAATAATATTATCATGCTCTCCCTTGGCTCTTGGGTAATGATACCTAAGTATTACTATCACAAAAATAATTAGTGTTTGAAGTATGAAATATTTCTCAAAAACGTGAAACATTGAAATTTTCTTAAAACAAATATTAATGATTGTTATTTTTCAAATATTAGTTATATCGTCCAAAAGCTCTAAGTATAATCATTGATATTAATGAAATATGAGTGTTATTACTATATTAGGTCTTGTTTTCATCTATTTATTGCAAAACTTGGTTATTTTTCCAGGAAATTGCTTGATGGTACTATTATTGTGACTAAATAATATTAATAATATTTATTACGTTATTTTAATATTAATATATTAGGTTTATTCATTATTGTCTATAGTCTATAGATATAAAGATATAATATAAATATATTAAACTAAATTATAATCCTATTAAAACTTTGCTACATGCCTGCATACTACATTCATATTTACATATATATAATATGTAATGCCATATTAATGTACAGTGTTCTAATGTAAGAATTCAAAAAAAAAATAATATCAATATTGTTAATATTGTATATTTGTATCATTTAAACATTCAAATATTTAAAAATGTTGAATACCAAAGTTTAGGTATAAATATACTCTACAATTATTATGAAGGTAATAGGTATATGACAATTGTATGTAAATATAAAAATTATTTTGATAAAAAAAACGCCATTTTCCTATTAAAATACTGAAATATTTCATGAAATATTGCACGATTTTAAATTTCATGAAATTTTCAAACACTTAAAATAATGTTACTTAAAATAAGTTTACCTCAATTTACGCCTGTCCACCAAAAACACAACCATAGTATACTATGGTCTTCTGCAGTAAATACAAATTTATAGCAATAAAAAAATGTTATTTTACACGTGTTATATTATATTATACATATTACATAATATTATATCAAGTTATTAACTATAAAGTTGCTCTGCTTGCCAGCACGTAAAAAGTGGTTTCCCTTCCCTTCTTACTTAATTACTCTCATTCACCCAATTAACCATATTAATATATTATATATAACTACCACTTATGTTAGAACATTTTTAGATATGTCAGACTCCAGTATCGTATGATTAGTTCTTTGGAAAAAATTCAATCCAGCCTTATTTCAGAAACGCTTGATACAGAAAATAATGATTTTGTTGAGCTATTAATATATAGTAAAAATGAAGGTGTTCTGATGACTGGAAAAATGACAAACGGTGATCAAAGCGTAGTAATTATATTTTATATTATACCTTTTTACTTACATACACACGACATTATATATCGTTATCATGCCTATTATTAGTATGGCTTTGAATTTCATGATTTTGAATGCCAACGAGTTTCATTCTAAATTCAAAATAAATTACATACACATTTTACATTACGATTTAAATGTAAAATACTATTTATTTTTGCACATTATAAAAGTTACTTAGTGGAGAGGTTAACAAACTGTGGGTCTCGACTAGCGATTCCTTATTGTTATTTGCCATTAATTAACTGTCAAAACTTAAATAAATTAGTCACATTAATATTGGTAAAATTGGTTCAATATCGAAATATGATATCATTGTGCATCATTAAAAATAATATATAACATTACCTAATTACTAAACAATATAGTTCACAACCAGCAACACAACATACAAAAATGTATTTCATGTAATAATAATTTTAAAATATCCAATTATTAATAAAATATGGTTACTATTGTCATTGTTTTTTTCTGTAATTTGGATTCAAACATTTCAACCTATTAAGTACATTAATTAATTTGAATTTAACTCATGGTTTCTTAGGGCATTCAATTCACAGCCTTCATATTAATTGTATTTGTTTACTTAAAAAAAAATAATTACATTTCCTAGAAGAACGTCAATGAAATTGGTCGATTTTACAAACCATGGTTTTTTAAACATGTTGAATCATTCTTAATATCACAAAAGAATGCCGAAGAATATATTCCTTTAAGAGATTATTACTTTAGACATAATAATTCATTATTTTGGGAAGTACAGGTAAAATTACAGCCATAATAACAAATTTTTGGATCTACCAATCAACAGCAATTTAAGTATGATATTTGTGCACAGGATATAATACCTTTTGGAAACCATCCAGCATTTCGTTATCTATTGGGATGGATAATGCCAGCTAAAGTGGCACTACTGAAATTAACACAAACTGATACCATTAAAAGATTGTACGATGAACATCATTTCATAGATGACTTCATACTACCAATTCATTGTCTGAAAAAATCTGTGGAAAAGTTTCATGAACATTTGAATGTAATTGAGAAAACACTTAATAATATGAACACATTACACAGTAACAAGCAATTTAAATTGTATTCACTATAATTTCAGATTTATCCAATTTGGGTATGCCCAGCTGTTTTAAATCCAGGTCAAGGTCTCATGCACTCACATGCATCAGTAGACAATATGTACATTGATATTGGTTTATATGGAGAACCCAAAGTGTCCAATTATAAATCAGATATTGCTAAGGATTTAGAATTATTTGTACTCAAGTTGAAAGGGTGAATTAAATTTTACAAGTGTATATTTAAATAAATGTAATTATGTTTATTATTTAAATTTAATTTTAGGTTTAAGATGATGTATGTTGGTACTCATTTGAGTATAAATGAGTTCAAGAAAATGTTTAATCACTGTTTGTATCAGAGTGTAAGAATGCAGCTTAATTGTGAACACAACTTTCCAGAAGTATACGACAAAGTGAATAAGAAAGTTAGGAGATAATATTATAATATTAATATCTTAATACTATTTATAATATAAAAATCAGAACCATGAATGTAAAAATGTAATATCATCTCTAATATTTAATCACTTAAAATTTTTATTTTAATTACGTATAAGACGTAATATATAATTAGTAATAGTTTGATTTCATTGTACAAGTAATTTAACATAATTTTTTCTGAATAAAAACTGTTATATCAAATCATAATTTGTTAAGCTTATAACATTTCTCACTTATGTTGCTAAAAAGTGTTTTATTGTACCCAAAGTATAATAAAATAAAACAAAACACAGTCATTTTAAATTTAATAAGGACTACAGATTATTTGGGAAATTGATTTTTTTTTTTTGACAGTAATTAAATAAAAATGAGTTAACATAAATAATGTTTGTTTTTAATTGTTTATTAATCAAGATCATCAGTTTACCTATACATAATGACAGAATTTGAAATAGAGGTTTTGTATTTTGTCTTATTCTTAATCACAAATGGGAAATACAACTATATCAATTATTTTTTATAGTTGAATAATAATAAAAAAAAAAAAATAATAATTAATTAGCTGTAGAAACAAATAAATTTAATCATTGAATATAGAAAAAAAATCACTTATCATAGTCAATTACACACAATGGTTTTAAAAAAAGTAAAAATAATAATAAATTCAAAACAAATTAATGGAAATTATAATTTGAACTAATTTGTGTAAGCCAAATTTGGCAATTATAAAATTATAAAAATAGTACGATTAAAAAAAAAAAAACCTTAAATTATATAATACTGATTGACCATAAATATCTAGTGATCAATGGTTGAACTCAATTGCATTTTGTAAACACACCTTATGGAATATAATTTGGTTAACTATTCAAGATGAGTTCCAAAAGTTGATAAGTTAAAAAAAATTTGATTTTAGGATAAACATTAATTATTTTGAGTGGAATTCTTTGATGCATAATTTACAGCTCCAGCAACCTTCTGGCGGTGATGTAAGTGGTGGTGTTAAGCAATAAACGTGATAACCACGGTCACAATCATCACAAAACAAGAGTTGATCCTATTAATGAACGAAATAAAAATTATAGCATTTGTAGTATTACATAGTTATAAAAATATTATTATTCTTACATCATTATCTGATGTTCCACAAATTGAACAACATTTGCACTCGATGCACTGCCAGCGATATTTTCCAACAGAAATGATCATATTTGCGGTAAATTGCAGACATGTTGGATGGCCTGAAAAAAAGAAGTAAGTTTAGTATATTTAACAAAATAAAATGCAAAAAACTTCTACCTGAACGGCCACAGTCCGAACAAGAAATCAATATTTCTGGTTGCCCAGATTTATTAGATACTTCATCGCCTAAACAAAAATCACAATATGGTGATGGATTTGCAGATTTATTATTGCCTCCAGATTTTGTTTTAGTATATCCCTAGAATAGAATAATGATTACAATAATTATATACATTTAATTATTATAAAAAATTATTACTTCTCTTGAAACTGCTTTATTATGTGACGTTTTTGCTGGAGTAGTAGTTGATGGAAAAGTTGAACTTGCTGTGCTCGAAGCTGCTTCATTTGGATTCAATGTAACCAGTGGAGAATTGTTTTGATGGTTTGACATCCTAGCTGAAACACGCTTTGAGTGAGGAGCAGGGGAAGCCACGGGAGTATTGTTGCTGCCTGAAGCACCTGAAACATATCACCATTGATTCGGTCCAATTGTACCTTGACCAAACCATGAATTTGGGTCTACAAATCACAATGCATACTTCAAATAGTCTTGTAGTAGGGAAGTAATTATTCCCAGAGGTGTGATGCACTGCAACTTGCACAGTAAACTTTATTCCCTACTCTTATAATTTATTATTATTTATATAAAAATAATAATATAATATAATATAATAATAATAATAATAATAAAACTCTATAACTAAATAAAACCAGCTGAAAAACTTAACTATACTAATTATAACTACCAAAAATAAATATTAAGCTATTTTATCTTGTTTTCCGTCATAAATCAACATTTTATTTATATATGATTACATATTACACATACACAATTGATGTAGCAATGAAAATATAATACTAAAAATATTTCAATAGGGATTTTTAATGTTTCCATACTATTGTTGAAAGTTTAATAATTTAAATTTCTATTAAAATAATACATTTCATTACTAATTTATTGTAATAGTATAATAACAAATAAGTATGAAATAATTCTTCTAAAAAAAAACATATTCAGACGTTTTAGGAAGAAAGAAAAGGATTACTATAAAAAAGAAAACAATAATTATTTATAACTTTATGGTTTATTTAGATTACACAATTTGTTATACATAACCCAAAATATGTCCATAGTACAGCACCCCTTGCCTTAATGAATTATATGGACTTAAAATAGTCAAGAGTTTAAGTCGGAACTGAACACAAAGGGACAATTTCCAATTTTAAGACAACTCTATAATATATGACATGATAATGAACTTAGTTATTTATTTTAACTAAAAAGATATGTGTTTGAAATAATTACTATATGTGTACTATACTACACAAGTTAGAATATTTTTTTTCAAAAAGTAAAAAATAAAATCAGGGTACTTTTCTACAATGAGCCATCTTAAAAATGGATTTTGTTCAATGAATTATGATTTCCCAAACATAATTTACTTATTTAAAAACATTTGATGATAAATTTATATTCATTGCTCATAAAATACTAGGTTAATTCAAAATTTACTAATACCAGGTACGCAGACAATTGTGTTAAAAACAAAAAAATTTGATGGGTATATATATATTAAGTATAATATATAGCTATATATTTATGATTTTAATTACTGTTATAGTATTTGAATAACTAAAAAATTGAAACATGCCAAATTTAATTATATACTATAAATATACAACTGATTCATCGATGTTTCTAAATTACAAACATTCATATTTTTTAAATTATGATTGTTTTTTTTCCATAAAAAATAGCTGATATAATATCACTCATTGAAATAAAAAGTGACCAATTGATAAAAATACAATTTATAACATTAATTTGATGTAGGTCAGGCAAATTATATTTGAGTAAAGAGAAATGTTAACTTTTAATGCTTATTTTTACTATATAAACTGTACATATTATCCAAAAATGTGTGCAAAAATAGGTCCCATTTAAATATTTGAATTACCAACAGATTAAGTATAAAAAAAAATCAAATTGTAATAATTTGGACTGATGTAAAGGATACTTTAAAAAAAATGTACCTTAGATATTTTATAGGTAATCTTAATTCATCATTTAGATAAATTATAAATTAATTTGTCAAAAGTTGTACTATAAATAATTCAATATGTAAATATAAATTTAAAAAATGATTAAAACAAAAACAAATAAAACAGACTAGAGAAAACAAATATTACTTAAATAAACAATAAATAACGCATTTTATGGATTTATGTTTTAATTTATAATTTAGAAAAAATTTGGAATATAAATAAGTAAATTTGTGTTTAACACATTTGTAAGCATATTTTTAAAAATAAAAATCACATTTGTTTACTTAAACTTGTATTAAATTGTTTGTAGATGTTTATAAATAAACAGCCAATAAGATGTATGGATTTTATTGCTTAAGTTTCAATTTTTTAAATAAATAAAATATAATACTTGAATTTTAAATATTATTTTTTTTAATTTTTNNTTTTTTTTTTTTTTAATATCAAATTAAATTGTTTCAAGTTGAATCAATAAAAGATTCAAAGAATTAAAGTATAATGTAACATAATAAAATAAAAAATTCCGGTACTATATAAATAATAATATAATATACTTTATAACATTTTAACTGTTATGAAAAACTATGCACCTCATATGCTCTAACGACGATAACATTTGTAATTAAAGAACTCGCTATATTCTTTTCTAACTCGCCAATAAATAATAAATAGATGTTTCTTAATAATATTATAAATTGAAAAAAAATAAATAAGTCAACTGCCTAGTTAAATGATTGGTGTAGTTATAAAATATCACAATAATTTTTTTTTTTAGAATTTACATCATTATAAATTACATAATTATCTATATATTATAATAAATTAAAATTCATATATGACTGTACATTGGAGGGAAGCTCATGATTTGTCCCAGATTATATGTGTAATACTGAATTTATAATGTGCTACATATTAAGCATTTATATGCTGGTTTAACATGTTTCATAGACAATAATTATTTAGTAGTACACATGGAAATATTTATACAAAAAATCTATACTAAGTGATTTAATTCAGTACAATATAGGGTTAAAATTCACTAATATAAGTAGGAATGTCTGATGTCCACAAATAATAAAAAAAAAAAAACATTTAATTTTAACAAAATAAAACAAATTATAGCTATTAGAGTATTCTATGCTATTGTGATGTTATTATTTTGGTTTAAGGACCGTGGTTAAGTCACTGCCACCAGCATTATTATAATGATAATGTTGCCATAAATTGATGTACACAAGGTATGGCCCAGACCTTCACCACTAAACCCTTAAATAATATTTTCTGTCATTCGGGACGTCTGCCACCTCCATCTTATCCTTCAAACAAAAACAAACAAAAAGAGGGGCTTTATTTTATTTTTATTCCTTGAAAATTAATAATGAAATATATGTTTTTGTTTAACGTCACATTCAAGCGCATATGCACTCGCCACACATGCATACACAGAGCTGGGACAAATCATGATTTAAATTTGAAAACAATTTGTATTAATAAGACAAACAAACCAATCATCAACGGACAACGAAATATTCTGATTAAAATAATGAGTTAAATCCTAAATCAATTTGTATTCATTACCAAAGGTTATCAAAGTCGCTGGTAAAGCATTGTCGTTTTAAAGGTCGATAACTTTTCAAAACGTTGTTGGTTCGAAGAGACGGAGCTTAAAATCACAACCCTTTAATCCATACAATCAAAGAGGCTTTAATATTACAAGTCCAATTAACACTTGCATTAAAGTCTTTTTGATTTTAATTTATGCCCAGCTCTGCATATAAATGAGAGGTACAGGGAAAATATCCCATATCTATAAAATGTTGAATTGAACTTTTAAAAAACTATTAAAATTTTCTCAATATATTGTTAAATTAATCTTTTAAGTTATAGTAAAATAAAATAATATGGGTATTGGAAATAATTTAACAATATTGGCTATTGCTAAATACTTTGAATAAACACAATATACGAATAAATGATATTTTATTTTTAGCATGAATATTACTAGTTTCCATGTACCCCTCATAATATGTATACTGTTGATTATGTTGTTAATAAGCACAAATTACAACATAAATAACATAGTACAAACTACATAGAAAAATTAAACTCTAGTGCTAAACTTTTAGGTTTATGGTATAAAACGACTAACGCTTACCAAATTTAAAATACATTGATGCTGTGTATGATTATATTAATTGCCTTAGATTTAATTTAATAGATATTATAAATACCAATAATAGTCCATGAGTCAAGTGCTTGGATAATATAATATTCATAAATATACAGTAGTCATATAATACAATACAACAAAAATAAATTTTTAAGCAAGTCATAATTGAGTTGGTAAAACTGTAAAGCCAATCAAAATTTTTTTTCGGAAATTAGGTGGTATTATTATGGGATTCAAAACAATTTCTTATTATATAGTTGAGGTAATATAATAAGTACTAATTTAACTATTTTAATTTGTTTTAAATCAAACTAAGGAAAAAATTAAATATTATTTAAAATTCAAAATTAAATCTTAAGCAATCAAACATTTTAAATAAGTATATCAAATGACAGTTTGATGCATAAAATAGCATTCACATGCAGTAAATTCTTTAGGTGGTTTTTAATTTATAAATACAAAGTTGATTAAGACTCGATAAAATCTAATGTCAAATGTATGGCCTTAGTTTACTTTACACTACTAATAGAAATGCAATACTGTTATCATAATGCTCAAGTAGTCTATATTCATTGTAAGCAAAAACTTTTATAATTTACTAAATACATATTCAACAGAAAATAATTGTGACACTCATAAGGGCTTATCACATAATAAAACGAGTATTGGACTATGATCTATACTCAGATTGCATAACATAAACAATATGAATAGAAAGGAAACCCACTGGTAAACAACTAAGAGAGTTATTGCATGCAAAGCAAAAAGCATATACAAACTTTTTTAATTTTAATTTATGATAATAAATATTGGTAAAAAAAGTGAAAATTATAAACTTGTTTCGAGATTCTATGATGTATAGGTAATGGGTATTTAAGTTCACAATTAAATATTATGTACTTTATTCATTGAAAATTAATTTTAATTTTACTTTCTTGAAATATATGTAAAAGTAAGTGTATATGGTAAAATCTTAAGATGGCATACTAAAAAAAAAACCCAAAATATTAAATATCCTATCATCACCAAATAATATTAAAAGATTTCAAAATACATGGAAAAAAATAAATTATTAAAGACACGTTAAATCAAAATATGATTGTAAATTTATCAAAATATTACTTAAATAAGGTCCAAAATTAATGAAAAACTAGTCATTAACAATGTATTGCTACAACCGTCAATTTAAATTTGCACGGATATTGCATGTAATATTTATGCAAAGAGATTATAGTAATTTTTTTATTTATTTAACAACTATCATAACTTTAAATATTTTAACGATAATAAATTTTATTAACAATCAATTTAAGTTTAAAATGTTAAATATTGCCTATCACAATAACAATATAAAATACTTTCATAAACTATTTTAAAAACTACATTTGCAAAATAAATAAGAATTTTTCAGATTTAAATATAACACTTTTATAAACAATTAATACATTTTTCAATTATCACATAGTTTGATTGGCTAAAGTTACGACCTACCCTACACAGGATACATTTACAGTTAACATATGTTTTTGACGTTGTCAATGACAATGCTACTAATTTCCCCTAAACTGTAACATAATCAAATGTTTGTGACAATTTCAGAAATTTATTTACGACAAACGTATCCTTAGTCTGGATGCTTAAGAATGAAATATTCGTAAAAAAATGTTCTAGTGCTATAAATTAATCAAATTTTTTCTGTAGTCTAATTTAATGATTTAAACTAAATAAAATATTTGTAAACGGTAACAATGTAAAATAGGGTCAAAATTATTTGATTTTATCAGATTTCAACATCAACAATTTTTTATGGGTTTTGATTTTTTTTAAATCAACAAGAAAAATATTATAACAAAAGCCAGGGCTAAAGTGCGTGCAGCCAGAAGAATGTTTTTATTTTAAGCGATTTAGTGATTACCAGGGGCATTAAGGAAGGTGACATAACTGTCCTGGAATTTGCTCCAACCTGTTGTAGTTTGTTGTTGTTCAAATGGTTGAGACTGTTGTGTTTGTGGAGACACAGGGGTTGATACTAAACCACTCTCTTGGCTGGCCTCTTCATCTGCTACAGGTATATTGGCAGCAGGTTTTTCCTTGTGTGAATGAGTGTAATGATAAGTAAGACCAGGTCGAGTCTTGTAACGAGCTCCACATACTGAAACATTAGCATACGCTAACACCCTCATACAGCCGGAATAATGGTCACGACAAACAAAAACACTCAAACGCAAACAAGTTAAACTAGAATACTGACACGGTGTGACGACCGCAATACAAATTACAAAATCATAAAAAAAAATCCAAGTAGATATAAAATAATAAGACTTTTAAATAAATTAAGAAAAGCAATATTTTTTACATAAATAAAACACCATATTTAAGTAAAAAGAATTAACTGTTCATAAAAAAAATGTAACATTTCTAAAAAATATATCTATAACTCTTTTGTATACTGTTTAACCCAAAATACTATTAAGGATAATAATTACCAAAATTTGTGTATGAATTTTAAGACCCTTATAGACTAATATTTAAAATTGTTTTAATTAGAAACTTTAATAGTAATTCTTAATTTAAAGTTACAATAAATTCAAGTTCTAACTTTATTATACCTGCCTATAATAAATGTATGATATAAAGGGAACCGACATTAAATTATATTTGTATGAATAATACCACCTCATTGTGTTTTGCTAACACAACATGCATTATGGTATGGTATGCTCATTTGACATAATTGAAATAATTAGGGTAAAAATAAATGCAATAATTGATTGCAAGTTAATCTTTGGTTATGGTAAAGTTTGTGCACGACTATAAAAATGTTAAAACCACAATAGGTACATAAAAATGACTTAAATAGCATTAACCAAAATATAACACAAATGCAAAAAATGTACTTACGGTCGCATGCATATGGTTTATCGGGATCTTGAAGATCAATGAAACCACTCATTCCTTTTTTTCTTCCTCTTCCAGATGTTGAACCCTTCATATTAACAATTAAGTATAAAATATTAAAAATAGTACATTTGTATTAATAAGTAAAATAGTCTTATTAATAAAAATGGCAGAATATGTAAAAAAAAATGTACTTTTGCTATTTATTTTAAAATTAGCACTCAACAATTAAAAATATGCAAAAAATTATTTTAAAAGTTACAAATATGCAGTCGATATTAGTCAAAGTTTATTAGAACATTGATAATTTATGATATCCAATATAAGTAATAATAACAACCGATAGTAACCTTATCAATATTAATTTTGGACTCTAGATTAAGTCTACTTAATTATACGTTACAGTAAAAAAACACATAAACTAAAACTCTACACCAAAACTTGTCATGTATTTACACACAGATGACATCAAAATTGGTCAATTTATGTAAACCCCCCTGCACTCCTCCTTTAACCTAATTATATTGGAAATATAAGTTAAAAACAAAAGTATGAACCATAACATTACAAACATGCAAATAAGGTAAAAAAAGATATGCTAAGTATGTAAAGCAAATGTGCATTTACATACAAAATAAATGTGTTTCCTAGTTGTAATAACCGGCACTTTCCATTACCACACACATTAATAGTAAGATACCACCACACAGAAATTCATATCATTAATTCTTGCAAAGACACGTTCCCAACAGAAAATTGCTTTGGCAATTGCATCATCAGACATTGCTGCAACTTTGTTAGATGGTGGACGAACAGCACATACATCATTGAAGTTGCCATTAGACATTCATAACAAACCAAACGCAATGTGTAACATTAAAAAAAAGGGAGAATGGCTATAGTGTTGCAAAAGAGTGCAATAATAATTTGGGATGAGTGTACTATGACTCATAAACATTCACTTGAAGCATTTCATAGAACTATGCAAGATTTGAAAGGCAATAATAAACTTTTCGGTGGTACTGTTTTACTACTGTCCGGCAGACTTTACCAGTTATTTCTCACTCTACTTTTGCCGATGAGATCAACAAATGCTTAAAACAATCGTTTTTATGGACAAGTGTTGAGACACTTCGACTGACTATAAATATGCGAGTACAATTGCAAAATGTTGGTTTGTGCTTAATTTCAA
>PVMI01001325.1:0-12393 GCA_008528875.1 Aulacorthum solani | reverse complement strand
AATTATGGAGAAATAAGAGACTACAAGTACAGTAACCGATTTCATTAAATATAATCTGAACATCATATGGGCACCTAATATGTATATTTTTGTAAATTTTAATAATATACCATGTACTTACTCCCGAAAATAAAACCTTACCTCTCTATCACCGTAATTAGCGCATGATGAGTACGATCCACGCATAGGGATTAATTATCATACTATCTACTTAGAGTAAAATAATATGAAAAAAACTTACTCTGTGTTTATCTATATATATAATAAGTAATAGCTAAAACAAAAACCTATAATGATTTATTATTTTAATTATTTATACATGCCTACAGGTTACCCATTACTCACATTAGATTATTTTGCGCTTCGTGTCTATGGTGTATTAAATATGTTATACGGTCATGATACGGGACGAAAATTTGCATCGTAACAAAAGGTTGTATAGGTCGTAGAAAGGTGAGTATGGTCAAATTTCTCATAAATACACGCATCACAGTTCAAAGAGAAAATCATTTTATGACGAGTGGTGAGTGATGACAAATGATTGATTAATGCTTAAATATTATACTATCGACAAAACGACTATATTAGTTGTACAATACATTAATGACATACCTCATTAAAATCCTATTGTATTCGATTGCGTATTAAACAGAAATATTAAAAACGTCTACAATACAATATTATATTTTCAGGGTATTTATTAATTTGTTTGCATAATATTTCTATATTAGTCGTAAACTCGTAAATGGCAACATATACAACAGTATAGTGTATTGTTACTCGTTTCTTATCATAATTATAGGAAATTAATAAATTTTATTTTCCAACGGGAGCTTGAGTCTTATCAACAGCATAAAATTCGTATTATACATGGGTGGGTACCTACGTATTGTTTTTTAGCCGATAATACCTGCACCTGCTTGATATTATTAATTGTTATGATGTTTGTAAGCTGCGATGATACACGTTTTGTTTTAAACATCAATAGTTCATATAATGTAAGCGTTAAACTTAAATACTCAACGAATTCCATCGAGTTATAAACGAGGAATATCAATCGAGTAAAACACAAAAGCGATTAACAGGGTCAAATTATATTACATTGGGTAATTAAATTTAAAGAACGTCATATTAATTACACACGTATCAAACAAATGGTATGCAACACAACAATAGATGATTTTATACAGCATTTCTATGCTCATTATCGTGTATACTTATGCACAAAGTATCAGATTTATATTATATTGAATTGCATTACCATCATCGTTGTGTTGCAAACGCGTGTGTACAGCTAGGTACATATTATGTTTTGTTTATCCTTCAAATTTAATACAGGTTGTTTAATTTACATCTGACTTATTAATAATATAATATTTAAGTATATTTAATTACTAAAACGTGATCTAATGAAACTCTATTTCCAATCAATACTATATTTTATGGAAAAAAAATGTACGTTTGCTTTTTCCTTTTTGGTTTTTATGGGTATAAAAAATAAAATTATGTCTTGAAACTATTTACCAACGATATTAATAGAAGCGACTCTACATCCGCGTATGCCGTCTACTTAGTACTTGTCCAACAAACCTAACATACCTACATCATATTATAGTAAATGTGTGTTTAGCAACATCGATTTTGTGTTGTCAGCTTAATATGAGAATACATTTATCTGTAGTATTAAATTTACACGTATCTGTACGTGTTTGCACGTTGGTTTTTTGCAATATTTTAATTTTTGAGCGGCTTAAGAGCATTTTCGTCCTGTAATATTTTATATACTCATAACGACCATTACTCGCTTAAGCTCTGTAATATCTTAAGATCTTTAATTTTTTTTATGATCGTTATTTATTGCATAGGTTTGATTAATATACAAGTATTTACAATAATTGTATATAAAAAAAATATATGTAATCTCTGAGAAATATAAGCTAATTATATTTATATAATATTACATTATTAAACTACATTCTACTGTATATTGAATTAATCAAATTTATGAAGTCTGCTATAAGTACCATAGATTTAAGGCACGTGAAGTTAATAACTAATAATATGTATATAATTAGGTGGGTATTATTAAACCGTATATTAAGCAACTATTATGTACCTTATTTGACTTATAATAAATTTAAAAAAAAATCATAATATTAATGTATTCAATTAATATTTCGTAATTTTGTTGAAGTTATCTTTCGTGGTTTTCAATATTATATTTTATGAACAATTTACTAAAATACATATAAAATTAAAATTCAGTAATAATAAATAAAAATAAACATTTACTTAGAAAAAGTACGAAAACTTTTTTATCCGACTATAGTATGCTAAAATGCATATTTTTGAATCAACAATAATTTAAGATGTCGATATTTTGATGTTTTCAGTTTACTTTCCCTTTTAACGGATTTTTAAAATTCAAAACAAATTATTGAATGAAAACGTACATAGGTACCCTTTGTAACTTAATACTTACTTATTTCTACTCTTAATACTTTTATGAAGATAATATGATATATATTTTTTTTATAAGTTTATAACATATATTTACGAATATTGATTACCGCATGATTATTATTCTCATGAGTTTTAAATTTAAAACGTTGAGATTTAATATTTAGGTGAATTTTAATACACCATAGCTAATTTAAATGTATGCACATTTCATATATATGTAAGTACAACATTCACGAGCATAATTTAAACCATCAAAATTCAACAAAAAAAAAAAAAATTCAATGTCAAGTATGCAACTGTATTATATAATTATATGCAATAAACGTACATACAATAATTGCAATTATTATAATGAATATTAACTTTTGTTTGGGATGCTATTGTTCGGAAGAACTTCTGCTGTACCATTGAATATTAATAAACGAAGACCTCACGCGGACATTTTCCCTCACCATTATTATACTTGGACCAATTACATTAGTTGATGGCCATAAAATGAGCATCTATATATTATTATGTGCCTACGATTAAATCCTATTTTTATTACTCTGCTCCCGATGTGTTATTACTATTATTATTCTGTATTGATAGTTAAATTAATTATTGAATGAACAAAATTATAGGCTTGTGTCTTATCATATTCGTTTTGATATTTTGGCTTTTGTTTCTATCGATCAGGAACGTGTACAATTATATAAATAAAAATAAAGTGATATTCTCAAGGTTTTCAATAATAATTTAATATGGTATGTGTTTAATAATATCATTATTGAGTACTATATCATAAATTATAATACGAAAAATGCTGTACGTGTAAAAATAACGAAAACCAATTAAAAGAGCACTGCAGTATCTCAACCGTCAATAAATGCATAAAAACCACAAATAAATGCATTTTTTTCCCTAAGACATGTTATTATTACACTGTAAAGTGTAAATCTAAAAGCATAGCATACAAGTAAAAATTCTGCAGGTGATCAATAAAACAGTAAGTTGTGAGCATATTATGCGCGTTACACACTATTTATTTATTGTTCTCATGCGAGCAACTAATCGAACAACACAGGTGTATAATATATTATATTATACATAAAAAAAAACATTCCAATCATAATTTCAAGGCGCAAACGATTCGATAAATTTAATAATATGTACCAACGTTACATAACTGTTGTTTATAAATCAGATTGAGTGGGTGAACCGTAAGTTGGGTAAGTTTCCATTGTATGTGCAATTAGTCGACTTATGCCAATCTATAAAAATAGCCGAGTGGTAAACGGTACAAAAGCATTTCCATTTTACTCTGAGTGGGCGTAATAAGTAGTACCTATAGTAATTCGATATTGGAACAGGTTCGTTGGCTGATATGCAGTTATGAATATTTAATGTGGTACAGATAAACAAACGTACCAATAACTCAACAAAAACCGGAATGTCCCCTAAGCTTTTATTTTCGATGTAAACACGACTAAAGTAACATACTAACAAACGGGCAATGGCACGCTACTGGACACTGCGGGAGTAGTATATATTATAATATACAGGATGATTATAATAGCAGTAAACGCTACTGCAGCTTTCGAAAATTGTTGACATCTTGCGAAATTCGTGGAAAATTATAAATATTACATATTATACTGCCCTTATATTGACTAGCATTGCTATTGCCATCACTATGCTTGAAAATAATATATTCGATGACTTTTTTTGGTGACACAAAGCGTAATCTATTAATATAAATTGAGTGATTCCAGCAGTTATTCAAAATCTGATTTCTGAAATTTTTAAATATTATACGATGTTTTCAAATCCTTGAGATTTGTTTATACCCCTTAATGAGCATTCTGTTCTTTTTATACTCAAGAATTGTATGGTCTTTGAGTATACTTATAAAAATCCCAAAACCAAAGGTTGAATAAATTTATGATTGAAGTAAGGAACGAGAATGAGCTTGCTTGGAGAATCACTTTATAGATAGATGATAGGTATATTAAATTATGTGAGCCACAACTGAGACATGCTGATTACATTTCACACTATTCAGCATTGAAAAATATACGTACAAATATAATAGCTTCACGAATCTATACGACGGTTGACTCGGACCTATGTAGATCTGTTGGGTTGATTGTTGCATGTCAGTGAAGTTGTTGTCAGTCGTAGTTCCTATTGCACTGCAGCTCTGGTAACTGGTAACGTATATATATAGGCCATATTTCAGTCAGCGCTGATAGAAATTTCTCCTGCCTCGGTATAGAAAATCGGAATATTATTGCCGTGTACATATTATAAGCAGGCGAATATAGAACGCGCTCTTTTAAAAGTTACTGGGCCGGTACCCTCGGGTGATGTAAGAGGAACAGACGATAAATAGGACTGTACTTGCTCGGCGGAGTCCCGACTAAATGAACCTATAAGACCGTTCCCCATCATTATTACAATACAAATTCTGTTGATTTTTATAACTAAAAAACGTATATCATTAGAACATTTTATAACGATTTCTAGAGAGGCTTTTGGAATGATTAATTTTGTATGGGGGTTGGGCGTGAAGGATGCTCATTAAACCATTCGAAAAACTATTTTAATCGTCTCCCACCGACCAACTGTAAGAAATATTATCATCGTAGGTTAGGCACACTGCTGCAAAGACGATATAAACGTAATGTGAAAATCATTAAGTGACCCATTTGTATATTATAGTATGAAATTTCTATCGCTGCAAACAATACCTGCGTTAGTATATATTATATAGTATAACGAGCACTCACAACTGCTTAGTCAAATATTCCGTCGAAAACCAATTGCGAACAAACTCTTACAAAATGAAGTTACGTTCGTAATGATTATTCATTACTAGAAAACGAATGTTTTTAAATTTGTTAAGATTGGCATTAATGAACAGTCGCCGTAGAGGTAATAAGATTGTCACGTAAAACAGAGAGTGAACCTATTGTTTTTTTTCCGCAAAACCCAAGTCTCTGTACAGCCTCTTACAGTGGTAATATATAACCAAGGTCACTGGTAAGTAAACATCCTGTACCGAATACCGGAATATTATATACGCAGAGGCACAGATTATCGAATATGTCAAAATATGTCACAGAGACAGATCATCGAATATGTCAGAAAATGTCACAGAGACAGAGCATTTTACAAATTTTTGTGTACCTATCAAATGTTTTCTACACTGAAATACACCGACTTTATGAACATATAATATGATTAAAATGAACGTACCACACCACTTATTGTATACCAATACAATAATGAAGCGATCACGTGTTATTATGTCTTCGTTAGTAATTTGCACGTTTATGTCAATTTTTTTTATGATTATCATATTCAATCTTTAAAAAATGTATATTATTTTATTAAAGATTTTTATGTTACGCTTATTATAGATAGTTTTAAATGATATGTTATTCAGTGTAATAAAATGAACAATCGTAAGAATTGCAGGTGTAAAACTGTTCGATTTAAATCATTTAAATAAAACTGAAAATACATTAGTCACATATTGAAGTTTAACATTTTTTTGTTTGCCACACCTAACCAATAGATAATACGTCTTCATCATTTATCAAATGGACCAATAGAAATTCTTTGTACCTTTATTTACGTTTTCCAATTTCGATTTCGAATTACGCACAAAATGCGGTGACATCAGACTCGTGTACTATGTATACATCAAACATGTTCCTCACCTACCAGGGATTTGTATACATTTGACGGATAATCTATGGCTACCAATTTTATTCCAAGTCTGACATTCGATTATATTATGAGCTTCGATGCATATAAGATAGTTGTCATATGTTTTATACACACATAGACACACAACAATTTAGACAATCTTTTTGAAACCATTTTTAATATATCGTATAAAATAATATATATGATTAATTAGAGTTATATAATAGAACATGACGCATCTTTAAATAAAATTTTCGGTATAGTAAATGGCAATGAATATTTAGTTTTTCATATAAAAAATTAACTTAATTACATTATATAAACATAAATTGGTACTTATATATTATAAATTATAACTTTTTAAGCAGTCATACAACTTCCACGAATGAGTCAATATTTCAGACGCAAACGTTCGATTAGTTATTCTCTATGGGTATATAATACCACACTCGTAAAATATGCTAATCTGTGATTTCGCACGTACCCAACACCATAATTAAAACCGTATAAACAATCGATTTTATTAGTGAAATTATATATACGTGTTTTCGATAACCTTCTTGGAGACGTCGCCGACGATCCACAGTGCACGGCACCGGCCGTATATTATAATACTATTATATGTGTTACAGTCGATCGGAATCGCCACGAATTTCCGCCTCCGGAAGTACCTGCCTTCATATAGGAAAATCTGGACGTATTATAATATGCAACCCGAGGGGAACGCGAAGCCTGCTGCACAAGCTCATCAATAAAATCGAGTACACATATACGCATATAATATGTTATAATAATTATAACCTCACGGTTTACCGGTCATGTTTTCGCCTTGCACGTGAACATTAATGTCTGTAATATATTATGCTTAGAGTCCATCATCAGGAACCCACTCATCGCATTGGCATTCACGCGGTGGCCGGCGAAAACGCGTTACATATATTATTATTATTACGCATAGGTATATAATATACATAAGGCTACGTGAGTTGCGTCAGCTATTAATACATTATTATTGTATAGGCATTGTTGATGTAATGGGATCTATATCTGCACGGGTACATGGGGCCCGCACGGACACTAAAATATTTTATTTTATGACACGACGATTCGTCCTCATAGCGTAATCGATTCTCGTCCTGCATCGTGGTGGCCGAAAACGGTCATCTACATGCATATTATAATAGTGTCAAGTTTACAAACCTTGGGACACCGAGTCATCAGCAGTCTCTCGCTATACATATACGATAATATTCTAAGTACCTGTGACCTCTTCAAGACCGTCTTCGTAACACCGAGGGCTTAATAATAATAATAATAATAATAATAATAATAATAATGGCGAACCGACAATAAATTATAGGTTTTTTTTTTTATTTCAGGTGACCGAGCTCGCGCGTATATGATTTGAATGTTTAAAAACGTCTCTCATTGTCAACAGCGGACGAGCGGATGCCGAAGAATGCGAGCCTATGGTCGGCCATTGTATATTATACGAGGCAAGACGTTCGCAAAATGAAAATAATAATTCACGAAAAACAAAAACGAGACCGGGCATTTATACGTAGCAATCGCGATGAATACGAAATACGAGTGTGTTCTGTGTGAATACGTTCTGTATATATGTGTTATAATGTATGTTGTGCATGGATATTATATGGGTATATATAGGTGTAGGTGCGACAAGACGATCGGTTTAAATGGCTACGTTACCGCAGTTTTCTGATCTTCGGTTTTTCTGCATTTTTGAAAATATAGTAAGTTGTTATAATACGCATAATATAGTTTAAAGTAGGTATTCATAATTACCACTACTTACAGATTTTGTGACAAATAATGTGATTCTTCATATTTTAATGGTTTTTTTTGTGTATTTATGATTTCCCTTAGGAAAATCTATATTATTTTCTTAATTAATGCTGAAGTATACAGATATAAAACATATAGGTATTAATCAATTGATGTTTTATTTTCATCATCAAACTTATTAGATGAGCAGAGTGTAGAGTACATTTGGCGGGATACCAATTAACTATTGCCATTTCATTTGAATCTCAAATGCCTGTGGGTAAAATAAATATTTATATTTATTCAATATTCGTTATACCCGATATCATACTATAGATACATCAATATAATAATTAAAACACAGATTTACATCAGAATAATTATCGTAAAATGTCTGCAATGACGGTAACAGCTAAAATGCGATAAACCGAATTGTGCAATCGTTTGCAAAACCAAAGTTTTATGGCCACTTCGGACTCGGGACATTAAACGGATCACGCCGTATGCGCATAAATATCAGCGCGTGTGTATCGGAGATTCCGCGTGCGCACTGTGCACGTAGCCATCGAGTAGCCTATATTATATTCGCGTGGTATTCGTGGTGTGAGCATACTGCAAAGTGAAAACCGCCGTTTTGCCTTGAATGCTTTAAATGGACACTAGAAAACACGTCGATATTGTGTCGTTTTACGTTTCGATTACAATCATTTGAAATAAAGCAGCGTGCACCTATCAAATATGCCAGTTAAATCGTTTTTGAAATGATCGGGAAAAGTCACAGGTACCTGCGTATGTATGTACAATACCCTACAATACCTATGTATAATAGCTATATTATGTTATAGCTATGATTCCAATGCACGAGCATATGCAAATGTGATTAAAAAATAAAACTAGGAAACGGTGTTGCAGTTGTAGTTGTTATAAATGACGTCTGTATGAATGCACGCTTATGCGTTGGACTTGGATGCATATTATGATACATAAATACACATGATATACTAATATTACATTTAAATGCAAGAAATGCATGCATACATTATAATCAGTGCAATTCAGTGTAACAACATATATGTGCACTACAATAATGTAATAATATTATAGGTATTCACACACACATAATACAATATTAAATTCAACGGTATCATAATATAGGTATCGTTTTATAATTTTTCATTTTCATACATAAGTTATTTTCGTAGACACAAATTTAAAACATACTTTTTTAAATAAAAAAATAAATTATAAGTTTTCGTTTTAAAATTGCGTTAACCGCAAACTCTGCCGGCGTATAATATTATTCATAATAAATATGCATAATGCAGATCGACGTATATAGCACGAATAATAAATTATAAGTTGAAATCAGTGTTTTTCGACATACCTAATATGATTACGTTTATAAATAGGTATTGGGGGAGGTCTTAAACTATAAACACTCTTTGTTGAGCCATGATTGTTTGTGTTGATTTACCGACAGAATTCACGAACGTCATACACGCATGTATATCGATAAATGGATTCATCCGTCGTCACCAGTTATTAAATCGTTACATCTCATGACTCGTGACTTCGTATGCGATTCCCTCTAAACTATTATTATTGACTTTGCGCTGCACAATCATCGTTTTCATCGCCTCTTTATTATCTTGTAATCTATTTTTTTTTTAAATCAATTTACAATGTCCAAAACTCAAAATTACTATAATAAACCTTAAATTGATTGTATTCAAGCTATTTATGTAGACATTTTAATTTTTTTTTTTTTGCGTGTACTGAGTTTTGATGTTTTTCAATTGGATAAACGGTCTATCTGTTAGATTTAAATATGGCGTGTGAGGGCTTAAACGGTTTTAGGCGTGGCGAGAAAATTAGTGTGTCTATAAAATATATTATAATGTTGTATAGAGTTTCATCAGAAACCATTCGAATAACGTGCACGATTTTATTTTCGGTGTAAAACCGGGGAGTAAAAAAATAAAATTAAGACGACATTGTGTAATATCATAATATGCACCTATGTGATAACAATGAGCCGATTACGACTTTCTAAACAATGTGTAATGTCCGAGGTGAAAGCTTTCTTTTTGGACCAGAATCGATACATATTATAATGTTATGTACCTACGTATGTGTATAGGGGAAACCGGTTACCCCTGGCCGGAGGAAGGTCTCCACTCTCGGACACCCGAAGAATTCCCTGACGTAAACAAGTAGCGAGTCGTAATATCGGTCACCGTTGTGTTCAACAATAATAATAATCGTGTTTACAAAATACAAATGATCTGAGTTGAGGGGATGGCAATGAAAACAGTATAATATTATAAATTATAATATGACATGCGAATATGACATTCGATCGTTTATGCAAGTGCTGCAATCACAATAATAATAATAATATATTATATTGATACATACGCAGTTATAATATACGCGAGACATTTTTTTACTTTTAGCTGGCTTTCGAAAACACTGAAGAGTAAAAAAAAATACACACTTATTCATAAAAACTTTTACACATTTTTGAAGTTATATTTTCGAAATGGAGTAAACATCGGACATTTTGAACTGTATAGAGTAGGTAATATAATTACTATTATATTAGTTGTTTTTCGTATTTTCTATTGCACAAGATCTTGGGTGGTATCAATTATTTTTAGTAGACAGAAGTCACCCCCCCCCCTTCTCAACCATCCACACACAGTTTAACAGCTACAGAAAACGATGAATTGCGTAAGCCTGTTGTAGTTATTAATTTTTAATCATCATTAAAAACAAAAGCTTGATGACTTCCAGCATGACTTTCTAAAATATTTTTCAGTTAATTTTTAATATACAATGTTCAGTTTATAATTAATTTCTATATTTGAAAAAAATCCTTGTTGATTTAGTATAATATTTTGTAGTACGCATTATGTATTTTTGTATATGTAGAAATCAATTTTAATTCCTTCGTGCGTCTTGTGAAATCAATATTTACGGTTTATCCGTGCCGCCTACTTAACGAATGACACTCCTATTATAATTATTATAGTGAATAAGATATTATTTATAATATGTGAAGTTATACAAAAAATACAATGAAACGCTTTTTTTAAATAATACTAATAAAGATTGTATTATTACGTAGGTTCAACGAGTAGAACTAAATGTTGTAAATGTGCTTATTTTTTCAAAACACTGAATTATAATAACATCTTTTCCCCTTGTGCACTGCCTCGACTCAATAAGTGATGGCCCCCCCCCCACTAGCAACTTCGCTATGGCTTCTATCTGTTATACCAAAGTGCATTTCTCTCTAAATATCTAAAATCCCATGAAGTCCTTTCAACTCACTATCAATACTATTTTATTACTCTCTTACCAATAAAATGTCAAACCATCTAATCTATCGATCATGTTAGTTTCATTATGTTTAACCTTTTAATGAAATAATCGATGAACTGTAAGGCATGATATTATATTTTCTATATAATTTGTATGTAAAATCCTTACAAATATTAGTATTATGCAACTGTAAAGAGTTATTAATTTGTTTCACATATACTCACAAATCAATCATTTATGACTTTTCATCTCAAAAGACAAAGAATACAATTAAATACTGTCAATAAATTTAAACTTAACGTGTAATAAATTACAATACACATTGACTTGAACACAAAAAATAGTAAACTAACGCGTTTCATAAGGATATCAGATCGTTGTGAAAGTGAATACATATTAGGTTTTACATTAAAACGACGAATGATATAATTTCATAATACCTACAATATTATAATTTGAGGTGACGACATTTAAATGACAAACATATTGTTGTTAAAACAATAAATAAAATGAGTACCTACATGGGAATAGAGAAATTGTTCAGTTGATCACTTTCGATGAGACTGGTGAGAGTCAGGGCTGGACCAAGAATTAAATATACGGACAAATTACGGATACTGCCTATAACATTTGCATTTCAAATCATAAGGAGACACGTTATACAACCTTATCGCACGTGAAGTAGATTAATTAAAACAGTTTTATTTTGCAAAATATTATATTTTTTAAGATTTTGTTTAAAAGTAAGTTACACATTTTAAATTATATTTCAACCAAACACAAGTGTTCGTATTATTATACAGATATTATACATAACATTATACAAAAACGTGTGTGTTTGAATTAAATTACATTTTGTTTAAAATAAAAGCCCTGAAAATGTATTTTTTTGCAAAATAAAACTTTGATTAAATTTGTCTGATTCAGATTAAAATTACGTATTATGGAGTTATAAAGTTAAAATGTTGAACACTATTTGTATAATACTATATTTTATTCAAAAATATGAGCATTGAAATTTAGTTTTGTATTCAAATTTCTGTAATAATTTTTATTTGGTTATTAGCATGACTGTTTTGCCAGACACAGCTGTTATTTTCGTAATCGTAGCTCTTTTTTTTT